>OX393554.1:60176345-60428845 GCA_947650365.1 Chamaelirium japonicum | reverse complement strand
AAGATTCATAAAAAAATATTCTATCTTCATGTATTATTCATAAAAATTAGAAGTTCTTTCGGTCAACTAAAAAATAAAATAAAAGTTTTGTATATATAACTTAATTGTGTGCAACTATTCATTATCAACCAACAGTGGTTAGTGCTATTTTCTTGAGTTCAAATATATTTTTTGGTCTTTTCCAAATTTGTAGAAAATGAGTTTCAACGCATCACTCACTCTTCTAATGGGTACTACAATTAACTTCTTCCACCAACCATCATCCAGAGAGTGCTAGCTAGCTCAGCTAATAAAGTGTCTTGGTGGTTGTACCAATCTACCAGAGATCTAGGATCGAATTCCGCTTTCATGAATAAATAACTGATAGGGGTACATGTCATGACCACCTGCTCAGATGTTACGCTAAAAGAACACATAAACCATCATTAATGCTCAACCAACCATAGCAACCCTGCTTCCGGTAAAGAGAGGTTGGTCGGGCGCAACCTTGCATGTTTTTGAAATCATCATCGACAAATCAACATGGTTAACGACATGATTTATCCTCCATGAAAATCACTTATGACAGAGGGAAAGAGAAAAATCACTCGCACTTACACATAAACGATTCTCCACATTTCTTTTTTTTATTATTATTATGTCGCGATGCTTTTTTCTTTCGATGAATCAAACAATATACTTCTAATTCTCCCACTAAAACTCCTTTGGTGCACTATCTTGTTGTTGGCTTTCTCACTTCATTAATTGTGCTTAATTAACTAAAAACTTTGCATTATTCAAGCATATATGAAACTTTCCTCTTAATCCATAAAAGCTAATGTGAGAAGAAGAAAGGAGGGAGTTCAAATCCCCCATAACAAATTTCTTCATGAGAGGCTCAGCCATACTCAAAGATCACTAAAGTAGCAAATGTTTATTATAACCCTAAGCATGCTTAGCTTAAAATGACTTCTCCACACTTGCATGATGGCCCTTTTTTATATGTAAATGTGTTATGGTGGGGGATTCGTGTGGTTGCTCAGCGCGTTGGGATTAGCAATAAGCTAGCTGATAGGAATTAAGAGCCAATGTTACTTTGGTATCATGGGGGTGACCAACAACACTTTGAGGTCATTTTCATGACATAAGGCTAGGGCACTAAATGGAAACAAAAGGTTGAAAGAGAGGGGGCACTGATTATGGTGGGATGGATACAAAACCAATGAAAATTAGATCGCGTGTTATGGATGCCACAATCATTCTGGTTGATTCTCTTCTTTTGCAAAGCATTGAAAAAGACTTGTCGACGGGTCGTTGCAATAGCAGGAAGAAGGTGATATCTTTTTTGTTTGCATTGCTAGTGGTTAAATCTTTGTACATAGTATTTTATTATTGTTTATTAATAGTGAAAGATATCTCACTCCTCTCGATGACATTAACCTGATTTTGGGTGAACGCTCATCTAAATCTCCAGTGCCTTTATTTTTCGTTATTTTTCTGGTGTGCTTCTTATCTGGTTGGGCAGTTTGTTTTGTATTGCCATAAAGATCAATCCATAACTTTATGTAACTGAACCGACCAATTTATGTAACATCTAGTATAAGAGCATTGGAAGTGAGGTTTATACATGCAATAAGTCAGAGACTTTGATAGTTTACAAGTTCAAGGTGGAGAAGTTTGATGACAAAGAAAATTTTTAGGTTGTGGCAAAGAAGGGTGAAGGTGCTTGTTAATTGGTTCAACAAGCCTTCATATGGCGTTGCTTGGGAAATTCAGAAAGATAGAAGAGCATGAAGACTGGAGGAGTTATGATGTATCTCATGATGGTGAGCATAATTATGTCATGTTTAGTGTTAGGATTTAGTCCCACATTGGCTGAGGATGGGTAAATGGTGTCTTCATATAACCCTATAGTGGACCTCCCCTTAGACCTCAGGTTTTGGGGCATGAGCGGTATCTACAAGTGGTATAAAACTCAGGTTGGCCCAGGCTCATGCCGAGTTGGTGGAGGAGGTGTTAGCCTTTGCAGTCCCAGGCACTCCATGCGACGCTCGTGCTCCCAAGCGCTAGGAATTCCCTCGGACCCACGGTGAGGACGGAGCTCGAGGTTAGGGGAACTACTCTGGTGGTTGGCGGCCAGAAGAGCAGAGCAAGGGGAGGAAGACACATTAGGTGCTCACCCTAATCGTGTGCACGATGGGGATTTCAGTTCGAGGATCGGGCCAGGCTCTTGCATTGAGCGGCGGCCAACGCCTAGGCAAAGCCCGGGCCAACAAGATCACTGGGATGTGCCGAAGAGGCCGGCGACAACATCAAGATGCAGGTGGTAGCCGGTTGGTGGTTGGGCTCAAACGAAGAGCACGATACCAAACAAATTGCGGGGAGGTGCCGCGATTGCGCAACACATCTGCATATGCCAGATTGAGGGGGAGTATCTCAATAGCATAGAGGCAAAACGCCCGGATCACATTGTGTGAAGGTGTGCATGCGCAAAGCACAGGAGTCACTGATGGGTGATTAATTCCAAGCCACCGACGAGTGAGATGACGGGATTGGTCGCAGATCGACATGTGACTGGGTAGAGATACCGACGGGCACTAATACAAATTGCAATGGAGGGTGCTTGCTCAGCCATAGATCCAGTGTCAGGTACTTGCTCAATTAACCACACGACATGATTTTCCTACTTGATCATTAAGAGTGGCACCTGACGATCGATCGGAATGGACTTTATTGAACTTGATTGCTAAGAAAGAGAGAATGGATGTTATAATAAGTTTCAGCAGCACCTTTCAAGGAAAAAAAACAAAGTTTCAGCAGCAACATGTTAACTTCCCAAACAGCAAGCTTGCGTGCGCTCAGAGAGAGAGAGAGAGAGAGAGAGAGAGGAGAGATGAGAGAGAGAGATGACGAGGACGAGAGATGAGAGAGAGAGAGAGAGAGAGAAGAGAGAGAGAGAGAGAGAGGAGAGAGAGAGAGAGAGAGGTTTCAATGTAAAAAAGTAATATATTGTTTATGTTTGGGTCCAGCCCATGAGATCTGCTGCCGAACTGCAGCAAGCCCATGAGGGGCCATATTTGACCTCAAGGTGTACTCATCCGTTCAATCCGAAGGGCAGATGTAAAACAATCTTGGTTATGTTGGGTTCCAGCCCATGAGATTGGCCTAGCTACAGAAAGCCCATGAGGGTCCATATATGGTCTCCGGTGAAACCTCATCTGAAGTAGGGATGAACGTTGATTGGGTTGGACCATATCCTGCATGAATAGAGCCCATGCCCTGCTTTTGATTCCATAGGAGAATCATTTGAACTAGGGGTGTCAACGGGTCAAGTCGGGTCGGATTCGTGTCATGTCTGGATTCGTGTCGTGTCCAAAACCCCTAGATCCGGACCTGACCCGTTTAACTAATCATGTCTAGATCCTAACCCGTACCATACCCCCTAATAAACGGGTAGACCCGATAAGGACCTGTTTACACACGGGTCTATTCAGTTGACCCGATAGACCGCTAATCCGACTCGACCCGACCTGACCAGATAGATCCGCTGGTACTATATATTACAGTATTGGATTGCGGGTAGACCCGACCCGTTGAATTTTAAACGGGTCTTTCCAGGTCTACCGGTGTCCATATCCTTAAACCTAGACCCGACCCGTTTATTACACAATCATATTTGTGTCATTGTATTTGTAGGGGATATTTTTCGCTGGTCCGAGCGGTCTCCCTGCAAGACAAAGACAACGTAGAACGGTTGGCTCCCTTAGGAGCGCAGACCCTCCGACACTCAAGTCAGAACGGGTACAAAACAGGGGAGAGCTATAGTAGTCGGAAGTGGTAGGGTTAAGGGTTTCGAACCTGTATTTTGGAGCCAGGGGGTATACCTTTATAGCCTTTTGCGACCTACCAGAGCCCTGACACGTGAGGATCTTCTAGCACCTTTTGTGCCCCATGTGCCGGCCCACATGAACCTCTGATGGCCTTTGTCGATTAGCCTGCCAGGCGGTGGAAAAATGGGATGCACCGGTCTTGTCCTTGGCCAGGGGGCGGTTCTGGAAAGTACATGTCTAGAAGGTCCTAGATCGACTTTTGGCCGGCTTCCGTGGGCTGCAATCGTCCACGTAGCTCCATGGTGGTAGAAGACACCTTGCGACTTTGCACCGCCTTACTGCTGGCGACCTCGAGAGGAAGAGGGTGGGCTTCCTCCGGGTGCTACGCCTCCTTCTTCCTATTGCCAACAGGCAAGATCTTGAGTGCCTACGGGTGTCGTGCCTTGGTGAGCTCCTGAGCGAGCTGGTCGTCGAGCGGTGCTACGAGCAACATCCACTGGGCAAACCTCTACCACGTGCGAGCTAGTCGCATGCGATCAGGGTTGATCCCGCGGGCCTTGGCGAGCTCCTGGGCGAGCCTGGGGGTGTCATGCCTTGGCGAGCTCCTGAGCGAGCTCTTGGCGTGCGAGCTGGGGCGTCTGGTTAGTCGCGTTGATTAGGGCGGGCTCCTTGGAAATGTTCTTTAAACTCCAAGACCCGACCAGGCCATCAAGCAACTTACCCAAAAATCGGGTTTAGCTCCGAAGCCGGGTGGGCGGAACACCTGGCGGGCTTGTACCGCCTTACTGTTGATGACCTTAGAGGGAAAATGAGCGGGCTTCATCCGGGTGTTACGCCCCTTCTTCCTATTACCAAAAAAGTCGAACTCTGCAGGTGGAGGCAACCATTGCCTTGAGCGAGCTGCGGCGGTCTGAGGTTTGATAAAGTAGCACTGAGCGACACTCCCGAACGAGCTGAGGGCGAGTTCCCAAGCAAGCTGAGGGCGAGCTCCCGGGCGAGCTGAGGGCGAGCTCCTGGACGAGCTAAGGGCGAGCTCTTGATCGAACTGGAGGGCGAGCTCCCGAGCGAGCTAGGGACGAGCTCCTGAGCGAGCTGGGGGTGGATTGGGGGCATTGAGCGGCAGAAGCCATTTCTCTCATGATAGAAACTTCCGGGCCGCCTGTATATGGCTCGAATTCTTCCGACTCCTTCTGCTACTGGTATTTTCTTGGGGTCCATCAGTATTCCTATTTTTATTTACATATGAACATCTAGATAAGGCCCTGGAGCCACTCACAGAAACCGCCACCCCCGGAAAAGAGAGACTAAGCCCCGGGTGAGACATCCTTAATAATTTCAAAATACGTCCGTCCCTAACCTTCGTCTCACTTACCAATCCACCACGTCGGCCACCACTTTCTCCTTCCTTTTTGTGTGTTTGGAGGAAATTAATAGACTCCACCTTGCTCATCACGGCTGGCCGATAGCATGGATTTAACTCCTTCAAATTTAACATTATGATCTTATTGCAAATCTTATTTTGAGTAAGAATATACAATGAATGCTTTATTATTAAAAAAATATTAAAATTGTTATATTTATAATCTACTCCACATCCCCACCCCATGTGAATTCCCTAGGTCATCCCTGGCTGAAATAGGCATTTTAGGAATAGAAAGGGTGGTGTTGTGTTGATCACGCCGAAATCTTAAAACCAAAAAATAAGAAGACATGGTATTACTGCGGTTGCCACTGTAATTGCAGCGGGTGCTGATAATGTAGGTGTGATGCCGCTGATAGAGATGCAGAAGGTGTGGCTTGTGCTGATGTTGTGGTGCCAGGCCGAGCTAGTACTGATGTCATGTGGTTGTCGTAAATTCGAAGCAGCTAACTGGCTTCCTACAACAAGACGGATAGACCGAAGGTGAAGTTAATTCGGAAGAGTGCATGGTAACTGATTTGAACATACGACAAATTGGATCCTCTGCTTTAGAATCTTAGAGGTCAGGTGTTGACCACCTTGGCGAGGAGGAGCAGAGCTTACCTATCAATATGCTGGAGGACAACACTCTTCTCGAAGTAGCATCGTCCATCGGCTTCTCACTTCCAAGAGACGTAGAGAGTATTAAATCATTTCTAGCCATATTAAGTCTTGAGATTTGAGGTAGTTTAGTTTTGTCTTCTAACCTAGAGATTCAGGACTAATTGTGGTAGACCTGTGTTGGTCGGGGTTATTACTTTTTGGTTGTTGTTGCCTCTAAGCCATTGCTTGTAAATTTCTTTTTAATAAACTGGTAGGGGTCTAGGCCGAACCCCCCATCATTCACAGAAAGCGATTTCTATAAAAAAAAAATGATACAAGCACCCATACCCGAATCCATTATTAGATAGGGGCACCCCTAGCCTTAATGTGGGAACCCTATCATTTCTCCTCTTCTCCTTCCTATTTAGGTTGTCCGACACCCGCCTCTTTCTTTCCTCCTCTCTTTCTCTCTCTCCCTCTCACCCCCCCCCCCCCCCCCCCCCCCCCCCCCCCCCCCCTCTTTTTTGTTTTTTTCTTTGGAAGGTTCCCCGCTCTTATTTGTTGTTTTGATGCATCTTCAGGCCTCCTCTATCCTCCCTCCTCCCCTTCTTCTTCCTCCTCCTCCCCGAATCAGCCAACATGATACTGAAATGTTCGGTGGATAAAAAGTTTCATATCATGTCAACTAATTGCGACAGCGTCGGTGTCAGCCGGTAGCCACTGACAGATTGTCAAATTGTTCAGTGGATAGCCATCGAACAATTCCACATGCAACCACAATGTCGGTTGATTGCGATCGAGTGACACATCTCCAGCAAGATAAGGTTTTTGTTAGGCAAGATTGAGAAGGTGAGAGGAGGGAGGATAAGAGGAAAGGAAGAAGAAAGAAAAAGGGGGGGGGGTGGGGGGGGGGGAGAGGAAGAAGTTGGAGGAGAAGGAAACGAAGGAAAGGACAAAAAAGACGGGTGAAGGTAGAGGTCGGTTTGCACGGGATGACAACAGAGGCAACGATGGGGTATATGGGTACAGACAGGCTTCGATCCGTCGACGGAGGTGTGGTGGTGCCCTTATTAAAAGACTTGGGAGGTCTCGGAGAGACACATCAGACATATTTTTTTATTATCTGTTAAATTGGGTGCCCTTATCGATTGGTGAGGTGCAAATAACAACATCCGATAGAAATCCTTCTCGGACCCGGGTAAGCACGTTACTACCCCACCACACCAAAATCAATGTGATACGTTCAACACAGTTGTGAGCCAACACAAAAAGTTTGCTCTCCCTAGTACTCATGGCATGTGATGAAGCAAAACTTTTGTGACCCGATACAAAATTAAAGGTTTGGAGTGCCCTATTCACGGTGTGTAATGAAGCACAAGCTCATAGCCAAGGGACAATACTTGGCATGTACGTGTACTGCTATCTCTAAGTACCCTAGGCGTATTTGGATTGGAGGAAAGGGTGTGGAGCCACATACAGGGAAAACAATAAACAATCCAATATGATTTTTGACTGCATGGGTTTATGATAAAACAAAGTTACCAAATTTTTATTACCTAGAGTAGCTGCAGAAATATTTTTCTATTGAGTGTTGGTAGGCCTCAACAAAGAGGCGTTTCTTCTGTATTGTTGCGCTCCAACCAGATACACCAACAGATGGCCATCCAACAAGAGGGCAGTGGTTTGAGAGGATCGAATCATCGATCCATCTTTGGTCGGCGGCACACATGATTCCACGATTGAAGACTTTTCTCCTTAACTGTTCTGATCTTTATACTCAGTACCCCCCCCCTCCCCCCCCCCCCCCATCCACTGAGAATGATTTCTCAAAAAAAGAAAAGAAACCGGCGAAGCTCAACAACATATGAAGAAGAAAGAACCTTAGGAAATATTTTAGAGCTTTCATCCTAATCATAGAAGGTCCATCCAACCATTTAATCAAAGTAATTGTAGGCTTGATCAGGTGGTACCACTACAAAACCTTTCTCTCCTTCAACAGGCAATGTCTGGCGTTGCTTTGTTGTTTGTACCGCTGCTTACCTCGACGCTCACAATTGTCCTCGTGGACAGAGGCCTCGGCAGGGCCGGGTGTTAGTTGAACGAAAAGTAATCTCGTTAGGTATCATGCCCCCTCCCCTCTGGAGTCTTGTCGATATCAAAGGTTTTATACCTTCCCTCCTCTAATGACCTCGGACAGGATAGCATTGGGCAAAAACTTTGGAAGGAAAGGACTCCAAAACAAGGTTTGGATAGGGCATGGATATAGAACTCAACACGATTAGCTTTCGGATATGGATATGGGTACCTCAATACCCATAAACAGATTGCCCTCTAACTTGTGTATACTAGATAATATAGTTCGACGTACTCCAAACCCATTGTCATATACCCAAAATTCTAAACCGAATTCATACCCCTGTCCAAACTTATACGTACTTAACTAAAACCAATATAATAAAAAAACCAAAAAAGCTTCTTAATATTGCATTGTGAACCATGATTATTTTTTCTGAGCAAATGCATATATGATGGAGAAAAAGAGACAAAACTATACCCAATTTATACCAGAAACCCGAATGGGTATGGGTCGGATATGGATTCCCTTCTACCCTAATCGGTATGGGTTGGATATGGACCCTACCACACTCGAATGGGTATAGGTATCTCCATCCACCAGTAAGATCAATAATATGCGCTCCCCTCTTGAATACCCAAAAAAAAAAATACTAATAATAATATGCAAGAGTCTAATTCCAAATTGTATAAAAAAAAAAGAAAAGTAGAATCTTTAATAATTAGGGAAAATCCCCATAGTTAGACATCCGAATCCATAGGTCACTCCACAACAGTATTATGTGGGAGATCAAACTAATATACAATTGGTGGTGGCTTCGTTGTCTCCATTGTTTTCATAGTAAAGTAGCATCACTCGATCGAATGATCAAAGGCAGGAGGGTGGCTTCACATTGCCGTTGGAAGTGCCCTTGACATTGACACACGACGCCGACGCCGACGCCGTGCCCGCCGCCTTCTTGCCCGTGTACTCTATATTGATGTCGCTGAGCTCGACGTCGTTGCACGGCCATGCGTCGCTGCACAACATGTTGACTGCCACCGGCGACGCCGATGTGCCTCTGATGTTTCGGAACTTAATATGGCTAATCTTAACCCTAGATGGCGCCTGCGAGAAGAGAAACATGAAGACCAATCAATGTTTACACTGAGTAGCGCATGACTCGGATAAAATCGCTATTGCCGGTCCTAAGTCTGGATGAGAAAGATTGAGAGTTAGCACGACCTATTTAGTAAACAGGTCAAGTCGGGTCGCTCAAGTTATAAGTATAAATCCAAACCCGACCCATTAAATAAGCAGGTCAGTCGGATATATCAACACGTTTGTAATATGAACCTGTTTAGATGAAATCTAAACCTCCTAACTTCGGATCGGGGTTGGCGGGTTTACCACCCCTAGTCCCAAGTCTGGATGAGAAAGATTGAGGGTTGACGTTAAGTTAAAAAGCACGAGTGAATGACAAGATAATAGCTCTTACCGACTCGCTGCAGGATTTGTAGGGGCAGTACTTCTGATCTATGATGATGGGGTTGTAGACATTGTTCATCACTATGTCCTCGTAGGTGAAGTTGGAAGCCGAGGTGGCGACCGGCGATGACTGCCATGTCTTGATCCTCACACCGTTGGTGGTGCCTGTCAGGGTGCAGTTCTTCACCGTTAGGCCGATGACATCGCCCTCGTTGGCATTCTTGCCGAGGCTGCCGACGCTGATGCCATGGCCCGGGCCGCATTGGACATTGGTGATCGTGATGCCGGTGCTGCTCGGCCCGATGGAGACGCAGTCGTCGCCGGTGCCGATGGTGGAGTTTGTGATGGAGATGTTGCTCGAGCCGCCCATGTGGATGCCGTCGGTGTTGGGGCTGTCACCGGGGGCGGTGATGGTGATCGAGTGGATGTCGACGTTCTTGGATCCGTAGATGTTCATGTGGAAGAACTTGCTATCGATCAACGAGATGCCACTGACAGTGGCGTGGTTGACAACGGCTAGTACCAAGGACTTTTTGGCGGGAAACAAGAGACACATAAGAACGTACGTACACATTGTGGTATGTATGCAGCACTAGTCTTGGGCACCTAAGCAACATGGGTACTTACAATGGGTTGGAGCTTGCATTTCCACTTCTTGGGGCATTGGTTGTGGGGCCATGCCGACGCTCCCTGGCCGTCGATCTTTCCGCTTCCCGAGATCGTAAGCCCGTCGACATACTGGAATTGGATCCAATTGTTGGAGTAGGCATTCAAATCGGTCACCGCCAGTAGCCGCCCCTCCAGCTGCACCGCCACAGCCCCCTTACATGGTCCTTTAAACATCAACGGTCCGACCAAGTAGGTTCCCTCTGGGATCAAAATCTGCGCACTCCCTGCTGTCGCGCACGCGTCGCACCATGCCTTCTCAAAAGCCTGTAATTATGCACACATGTACATGAGTATCATCGCATATCTTTACTAAGAATCTAATCTATTCTAATAGTATAATACTAAAATAAAAGCCTCGCAATGAGATTGTGACATGTGGACTCCCTCTCTCACTGGGTTGCAGGGGTAAACTTATATGCGGGTCCCAGTCCAATTAATCAATCTCAAAAGCCGTCATATTAGTCACCCAATTCATGGCATAAATGTACGTTTCTGATCCTCGGAATGGGAATCTGATTCCTTAATAGTCGGTCAGGTGTGATTCTCCTATGTATTTCACTTACCGTCTCATGGATGTGGTACCTATCTCGAGAGCAGAGTGGCATCATACCCATCCCGTGCATCGCACAGGGTTACTACCGATATATTTATAAAGCCAACCCTAAATAGTTAAACTAATGAAAGGCAGATAATAATTAATCATGTCTTCCTCACCTTCGAGGTTTCGGTTTTACCGTCGGCTACCGCCCCATATGTTTTAACATTGAAGATACCGGTCGAACTGTCGGCATTTGCGAGCCAAGGGAGAAAGAACACCAGCAAGCAAGATCTAACAAGATTGCAGCACAGACCCATTCTTGCTGTGTGCTAGCTAGGTACAAAAGATGCAGTATGGTTCTGATTGGGTGGGGGATTATAAAGATGCAGTATGGTTCTGATTGGGTGGGGGATTATATAGAAGCCAGAGGAAACCACTTCTCCCTTAAATCCTCAACCTCTCTTGCTCTTATTTAGGGTGTTGGGGTCATGTTAGTTGATGAGGAGTCTTCAAATAGGTCTTCAGGGGTCTTCCCTCTCTATTCTTGGAGTTTTTCTGGTGATGCATCCACCCACCCACCAGGTTGGGATGTCGATCTCAACATGCGACGGTTGCGGTTCGATCTGTGACTCTTAGAATCCCGGCCAGCCAGACAAGACAAGAGAACCTCATGGATTAGTGCAAGGCTGTGATTGAAGATAATAGGGGAGAGAGCAGCTGTGATCGTGTGCCACGTCAGGATTAGGGCTGGAAGTTGGCCCGGGCCAGCCCAAGGCCCATTGGGCCGGGCTCGATTTGGGCCAAGATAACTTGGGCTTGTTCTCAAATATTCAATATCTATCATAAGAAGAAAAATGATTTTCACATTTGGGCCATGTTAACTTTGGTCCGGGTTCGGGCTTCGGCTTCATAAAACATCGTTGGTCCGGGTTTGGGCCAGGCGCAAAATATTTAATTCGCGCCTGGGCTGGGTTAGGGCACCCACTCATGAGTTCGGGCTGGGTTTGGACTTGGGATATCCCGACCCGAATCTGGCCAGGATGTTACCAACATTCCCAACACACACACACACACACACACACCTAGCTAACAATCTCCTCCTCACTCAAGGATAGGGCTGGACGAACTCTGGCCCGTCTCTCGGGCGAAACACTACGAGGTTAGAGCTAGACAGACTTCGACGGCCCCCCTCTAGGGCGTAACACAAGAAGAGGCACAACTTGGTCTCTCCCGAGCTGAGGCTGAGTGAAACCTTGCTCTGATACCACTGATAAATACACACTGCGTATATAATTAATCCTTCTTAAAAACCCAAATTAGGAATGCAATTACATAAGGAGATCGTTTTGGCAGCTGTAGCGTGGCAACCTCAAATGAACATTTTTATTTTAATTAGAAATTATACATTTGATGTTTTTAAAAACCACTCATCAAGAGATAAAGACACCCAACTATTAAAGAAGAGTACGATTTTGTTCCAACCTCCTTAAAGAGGTTGGAGCATCCCGCTCTCTCATTGGTCCATTCCAAGGGTATGTTGGTCATTTCATACTGTTTATCATGGTGAAATGACCAAAAGCCCTCGAGATGGACCAATGAGATAGCGCGAGATGCTCCAACCTCTTTAAGGAGGTTTGAACAAAATCATTCTCATTAAAGAACCGCATGAAAATTCACTACAAGAAATAGGGTCTTTACCGACGGACATTATTATCACCGTCGGTAATAATACACTTTTTACCGACGGTTACAATAATATTCGTCGGTATTATAACTTCAATTTTTTTAATTTTCTTTGCATATTTATACCGACGGTATACATATTTACCGTCGGTAATATAATTATTACCGACGGTTACATATAAACCGTCGGCAAAATGTCATCGTCGTGATATTTTACCGACGGTAATTGTATGTCCGTCGGTATAACCAATGTTACCGACAGCCATAATATCTCCGTCGGCAATATACCGACGGTAATAAAATGTCCGTCGGTAAAAGTGTCCCGACGAAACTCAGTGTAAAAACTGAGCCTCTGGAAAAAAATAGGAGGTTGAGTTTCGTCGTGCTATTTACCGACGGGCGTTAAAGTTCCGTCGGTATAACTAATTATACCGACGGTATTTATATGTCTGTCGGCACAATACCGACGGTAATTTAGTTTCCGTCGGTAAAATGTCCCGACGAAACTCAGGGTGCCAAACCGAGCCTCTGGAAAAAATTGAACTTGTGCTTTCGTCGGGATTATACCGACGGAATTTATATATCCGTCGGTACAATACCGACGGTAATTAAATTTCCGTCGGTAAAATGTCCCGACGAAACTCAGGGTGCCAAACCGAGCCTCTGGAAAAAATTGAACTTGAATTTTTGTCGTGGAGTTTTACCGACGGATTGTTATTTACCGTCGGTAAAAAAATTAGTTTTACCGACGGAAGCTAAAATGTCCGTCGGCAAAAACCCTGTTATATAACCAAACAGTCGAGGTCTTCTTTGATTCTTCTGTTTCGATCTCTCCGGCGCGCGCCCCTCTCTCAATCTCTCTCTCTCTCTCACCGACCCGACCCCCCGGCGACCCCGTCCCCCTCCGGCAGCCCCGAGATCCCCTCCGGCCACCCATCCCCCTCACGGCCACCCATCCCCCTCCCGACCTCCGCCCCTCCCCGGCCTCCCGGCCCTCTCTCTCTCTCTCCCCCGGCCTCCTCCCCCCCTCCCCGGCCTCCCTAGCCTTCCCTCTCTCTCTCTCTCTCTCTCTCTCTCTCTACTTCCTCCCCTCACCTGTCTCTCTCTCTCTCTCGATCCCTTGCACCTCCGGCCGGCCACCCATCACCTCCCTTGCACCTCCGGCCACCCCTCCGCTTTCTCGCGCCACCGACTGCGACACCAGTGCTCCTCCTCCTTCTCGAGGCCTGCCGACCATCGCTGGTGAGCTCCTCCTCCTCCTCCCTTTCCCCCTTCGGTTAATTTGTGGTAATATATATATTAACCTGTCGCATGTCAGTCAGACATAGTCCCGACTTCAAGCAATTATAGACAGTGACCCTAGCATCAACGTTAATTACCAAATCGGGTAAACCTTTTTATTTATTTTGTTTTTTGGTAGATTGAAGTGGGGAGGTCATCGCCGGACCTCCAAGAGGCGCCACATGCCCACACTAATAGACCGCCCACACTCAGCCCGAAGGTTTTTTCCGATTCCGCTCAACCCAATTGACGTGACAGCGTGCAACTGGTGGTGTAAAAGATTTAAATGTCACTAGTAGGTTTCAGCCACCAATTGTATGCTGTCAAGTTAATCATGCTGGCGGAATAGGAAAAACCTTAAGGCTGAATAGCATTTCTCTAATTCTTATGGCTCCATTTGTTAAGGGCTAAATATTTTGATAAGTACTTTGTCAAGTATTTTAGAATTATGTAATAAATGTTTCATTTGGCTTGAAGTACGTATCTACCATGGTGGTAAATATTAGGGATTTTTTTGTTCAAAATATTATTAATTTTTTAATTGAATAGTGGTTTATCAGAAGTATTTAACACACTAGTGCTCTAACAGCCATGTGACAGATTAATTAGTGCCGTAAAGTGGTGTCACGTTATTCGCCGAGTCGACTCGAAACTCGGCCGAGTCGACTCGACTCGGCTGAGTTTCGATCCGACTCGGTCCAAAACTCGAGTTTCGATCTGACTCGGTTGAGTTTCGATCCGACTCGAGTTTGTCGGGTTTTAGCCGAGTTGTCGTGTGTACTCGACTCATTAAGGTTTCGAGTCGAGTCGAGTTTTCGTGTTTTAAAACATTGAATTTTATCCTATCAAAACTGAATTGAATGGGGGAATGGGGGGCAAAATGTAGTTTTTAGACTAGGGTGAGCGTCGGTTTTGTCGGTCGGTTTCGGTATGGGTTTTGTCGGTTATATTTTTTTCGGTTTACGAAAAATCAAAACCGAAATCGAAACCGAAACCGAAACCGAAATAGTCGGTTTTTGTCGGTTCGGTGTGATATGAGGTATGCTAAAGCCATAAATCTACTCGAGCGACAGAGAGAACCGTCAGACCCCAAGTGTTTACTTGATGAGGCTCCCTGACTTGTTGACTTACTGTCGCATAACTTTGGTGCTATGCCTAGCATTCGAACTATCAGCAGTTCAAATGCTGGCCAGCAACCCTAGGTTTACTATGTGACTAGTCTACTCATCATAATACACTCATCCATTAGGGATGTGGATGGCCTGTAGAAGTTTTGGTTCGGTGTTCCATACCCGGGAACCGAAACCGAAATTGTGCGGAGTCTTATAACATTGTTTGAAATTATATGTCAGGTGTTGTATAGCCAGATAGACGAAGATGTCTTCGATCGATAAGAGTTGGATGCGTAATTCGAATCGCATGAGCCAAGAGTACAGAGAAGGAGTCAGGAAATTTCTGGATTTTGCATTTGAGCGTCTTGCACCGCTTGATGGAAAAATTGTGTGTCCCTGTATAGACTGCGGAAGGGTGATTAGGAAGGTTCGAGAGGAATGTGAGGTTGATCTGGTAATGCGTGGCATTGACGTTACCTATACCCGTTGGTTCTCGCACGGTGAGGAGCTAGATGCAGTCCCCATGGCAGCTCACGGTGAAACTTCAAACACAGTGATCGCTGATGATAATATTAATACAGACGATGACGATGACATGCAGGGTATGATACATGATTTGCAAGGTGGAATAGGCACGGAAACACCGTCAGGTGATCAGCCCAATATCGAAGCGGACAAGTTCTACAGATTGCTTAAAGATGCCGAACAACCTCTATACCCGGGGTGTGAGAAGTTTTCAAAACTCTCTTTCACTGTAAAGCTTCTTCATTTGAAGTGCCTCAATGGTTGGAGTAATAAGTCATTTAATATGTTGGTAGAGTTGCTGAAAGAGGCTTTTCCTATGGGTGAGACAGTACCGAAATCATTCTACGAGGCGAAGAAGACAATTAAAGATCTCGGTCTGGGTTATGAGAAAATTGATGCATGCGTGAACGATTGTATGTTGTACCGGAAAGAGTACGAACATGCGCGGTCATGCCACATATGCGGAGCAACGAGATATAAAGAGACGGATGCCGAGTCTAGTACCAGTCGAAGGAAGAAAAATGTATCTGCAAAGGTTCTCCTATACTTCCCGCTCAGGGACAGGCTTCAGAGGTTGTTTATGTCATCGAAGACTGCTGAGCACATGAGGTGGCATGCACGAGAACGTACAGATGACGGGATTATGAGACATCCGGCCGACTCTCTGACGTGGAAAGATTTTGATCATACATATCCTGAATTCGCATGTGAAGTTCGCAACGTCAGGTTAGGGCTTGCTAGCGATGGCTTCAATCCCTTTGGGAATATGAGTGTGTCGTACAGCATTTGGCCAGTTGTCCTAGTTCCATACAATTTGCCTCCCTGGATGTGCTTAAAAAAGCCATACACAATGCTCTCCTTGCTCATTCCCGGACCCAGGTCGCCTGGTAATGATATTGACGTTTACTTGCAGCCGTTGATTGAGGAGTTGAACGAGTTATGGGAAGTTGGGGCCGATACGTATGATGCCTCGTTGCGCCAGAATTTTCGGATGCATGCGACACTTCTATGGACCATCAACGATTTTCCTGCATATGCCAACTTATCCGGGTGGAGTACTAAAGGAAAATTGGCGTGCCCTACATGCAATAAGGAGACAGATTCATTACGATTGAAGAACGGAGGCAAGTTCTGTTATATGGGCCATCGAAGATTCCTTGTTGACGGCCATAAGTGGAGGCAGAACAAAAGAGCTTTCAACGGCAAGAAGGAACTTGCAAAGGCCCCGGAGCAGCTTTCGGGGGTAGAAGTCTTGTGCGAATTGGATCAGCTTGATGCCGTGGCACTTGGAAAAGGTAAAAAGAAGAGAACGCATGAAGATTCTACGCGTGAGCATAACTGGAAGAAGAAGAGTATTTTCTTTAAACTACCGTACTAGAGCAGCCTACTCTTGCGGCATAACTTGGATGTCATGCATATCGAGAAAAATGTGTGTGACAACATTATAGGAACACTGCTGAATCTCGACGGTAAGACGAAGGATAATCTTAAATCTCGTCTCGATCTTAAGGAGTTGGGCATCCGAAAATCACTTCATCCCCAAGAGATTGGGGATAAGTATGTGTTGCCAGTTGCATGCTACACCATGAGCTCACAGCAAAAGGCAGCCTTATGTGCATTCCTACGGTCTTTGAAAACGCCAGACGATTATTCTTCGAATATCGCACGATGCGTGCAAGAGAACGGCCGGAAGTTGTCTGGATTAAAGAGCCACGATTGTCATGTTCTTATGCAGCGATTGTTATCTCTTGCTATACGTGGGAATTTAACCGAAGAGGTGTCCGGTCCGTTAATTGAGCTCAGCACTTTTTTCAGACAGTTGTGCTCGAAGGTACTTAGAGTGGACCAACTTGAACAGATGGAGAGGGATATTGCGCTCACATTGTGCAAGTTAGAGATGATATTTCCACCTTCATTCTTTGATGTCATGGTGCATTTGACCGTTCACTTGGCAAATGAGGCCAAACTCGGCGGCCCAGTTCATTACCGGTGGATGTATTTTATCGAGAGGTAATTGTCTCGTCTCATTCGCACAATGTATTTGATCGTTCTTGATATATTCATCCAAATATTTTTTTCTCAAATTAGGTACTTGCGAATATTGAAATCATATGTTCGTAATAAAAGTCGTCCGGAGGGATCAATTGCTGAAGGATACCTAGCAGAAGAATGTCTAACATTCTGCTCAAGATACCTACATGGTATAGACACGCGATTCAATCAACTTGAGCGGAACTATGACGGTGGTCCAATAGACTTCGATGGGGGTCTGTCTATATTTGCCGAAATGGGTAGACCTGTAGGAGGAGGCAAAACCCGTCGATTGTCTGTAGATGAGATTCAACAGGCACATATGTATGTGTTGCGCCAATGTGATGAAGTGTGGCCATTCATTGAGTAAGCATTTTACGATCATTTACTCATTCTTTCAGTCCATTCATTAAGTATATGTGCTAATTATAATCTAATTCATAACCGGTAAAACAGGAAGCATAAAGCCATCATTAATAATCGGGGTACTCGAAATGCTCCCCAAATTCATGATCGTGAATTCCCATCGTGGTTCGAGAAACACGTAAGTATTCACATCATTACTGAATTTCATTGACATCCATTACCGAACAATAATTATGTGTTCATATCATGAATGTCGTGTGGTTATTATAGGCACAGGAGCTGCACGACAACCACGATCCGCTGATGAATGAGGATCTCTGGCGCTTATCTTGTAGTCCTTTGCAAGACGCAATATCGTACGATGGTTATATCGTGAACGGTTATAGATTTCGGACGAAAGATAGTGAAAAATCACGAAGAACCCAAAATAGTGGGGTTGTCGTCAACGGTGAGCAAGAAGAATTAGAAAATATCGACTTCTACGGCGTCCTCAACGAGATTCTCGAGATTAAATTCCTTGGCCAAAATCGGATCGTATTATTCAAATGCGATTGGTATGATGTTAATAATCGCGGGACTGGTTATAATGTCGACAAATACGGTTTTATCAGCATCAACACTGCCAAGAGATTGAATACCCAATATGAAGATCCATTCATTCTTGCCTCTCAAGCGCAACAGATATTTTATGCACCGGATAATACCTCTCCAGGTTGGCAAATTGTAGTCAGGTCACCACCCAGAGATTTTTACGACATGGGAGACAAGGATGCGGGGGTCGTCGATGATGATTTGGATGCATACCAGAATGATGAGATAATCATTGTCGACGCAGTGCATGACGAAAATGAAGATGTCGACAATATAAACTGGACAGCGAATGCAGATCAAATAATAGAAGAGGGAAGCGATGAGAGTGACAGAGATGAGACAGAAAATGACTAGACCGTATGTAAATCAAATTGTTTCATATTTAAATCATACTGTTTCACCGATTCATATGTAAATCATACCGTTTCATATGTAAATCATACCGTTTCACCGATTTACGATCCGACCGATTCACCGATTTAGAGTCTAAGAGTTGGAAAATCATAAGTTAGCGTGTTTCGGATATGAAATAGGTTTCGATTCGATCGGATCGTCATCGGATCGGCATCCGATAATTCGAAGTTGGAATTATTCCGTATTTCGGACTTGCGAGCGGGTTCTAATTGGATATTTGACCAATTTACGCTCCGATTCACCGATTTAGAGTCTAAGTGTTGGAAAATCATAAGTTAGCGTGTTTCGGATATGAAATAGGTTTGGATTCGATCCGATCGTCATCGGATCGGCATCCGATAATTCGAAGTTGGATTTATTCCGTATTTCGGACTTGCGAGCGGGTTCTAATTGGATATTTGACCAATTTACGCTCCGATTCACCGGTTTAGAGTCTAAGTGTTGGAAAATCATAAGTTAGCGTGTTTCGGATATGAAATAGGTTTGGATTCGATCCGATCGTCATCGGATCGGCATCCGGTAATTCGAAGTTGGAATTATTCCGTATTTCGGACTTGCGAGCGGGTTCTAATTGGATATTTGACCAATTTACGCTCCGATTCACCGATTTAGAGTCTAAGTGTTGGAAAATCATAAGTTAGCGTGTTTCGGATATGAAATAGGTTTGGATTCGATCCGATCGTCATCGGATCGGCATCCGATAATTCGAAGTTGGATTTATTCCGTATTTCGGACTTGCGAGCGGGTTCTAATTGGATATTTGACCAATTTACGCTCCGATTCACCGGTTTAGAGTCTAAGTGTTGGAAAATCATAAGTTAGCGTGTTTCGGATATGAAATAGGTTTGGATTCGATCCGATCGTCATCGGATCGGCATCCGGTAATTCGAAGTTGGAATTATTCCGTATTTCGGACTTGCGAGCGGGTTCTAATTGGATATTTGACCAATTTACGCTCCGATTCACCGGTTTAGAGTCTAAGTGTTGGAAAATCATAAGTTAGCGTGTTTCGGATATGAAATAGGTTTGGATTCGATCCGATCGTCATCGGATCGGCATCCGGTAATTCGATGTTGGAATTATTCCGTATTTCGGACTTGCGAGCGGGTTCTAATTGGATATTTGACCAATTTACGCTCCGATTCACCGATTTAGAGTCTAAGTGTTGGAAAATCATAAGTTAGCGTGTTTCGGATATAAAATAGGTTTGGATTCGATCCGATCGTCATCGGATCGGCATCCGATAATTCGAACTTGGAATTATATTCCGTATTTCGGACTTCCGAGCGGGTTCTAATTGGATATTTGACCACTTTACGATCCGATTAACCGATTTAGAGTCTAACTGTTTCATATTGTTTCATATTGTTTCATATTGCGAGCGGGTTCATATTGTTTTATATTGTTTCATATGTAAATCATACTGTTTCATATATAAATCAAACTGTTTCATATTGTATCATATGTAAATCTTAAATCTTACTGTTTCATATGTAAATTAAATTGTTTCAGATGGCATCACGGTCATATGTTCGTAGAGGCAGAGGCAGAGGCAAGGGTGGGGTAGCTCAGAGCGCTCCGGCTGCCACCCCAGGGTCCGAGGCTGAGCCGTCCGGATCTGGTAGTGCTATTCCTCTCTCCACACCAGCTCCTGCTGTGGTCACAGCCTCCGGAGCTTCGAGCAGTGCTCAGCACTCGGCTGCAGCGTCTACGCCCACAGGTAATGTTTAGATCTAAAGTTTTATACATGTTGTAAATACTTCTTCAGTACTGATGTATATTTTATTTGCAGGGTCGACCAGGTACGTAGGCGACCGGGGCGTGACGACGGCCCGGCGCTTGTCGGCCTTACGCGAGCCGCTGTCCCTACAGTGGAGCGGCCATACCTTTGTGGGCGAGCACGCTTCTGACGCCGCCACGTGGGTCGGCATGATAGTACGGGAGGAGAGGAATGCCCCGATTGTGGGGTTAAGGGGGTGGAAGAACATTGATGCATCCTATAAGGAGAGGATGTATCAGCAGTTTTTGGTACGTTAGTTTCATTAAAGCATTTTAGAATAATATCGTACTTCTTTATAATTTGATTTGATAAAATGACTTGTTTCTAAATTGATTTTACAGGAGAAATTTAAATGGGAGAACATGGAAACCGACACCCATCGGGAGGACTTGTGGAAGACGATGGGTGAGCGGTACAGGGATTACCGTCACGAGCTCTACAAGCTCTACGGTTACTTGGTCGGCCAGCCGGCTGAGGAGGTACAGGCTGCGGCTGGGACGAGAGACGCGCCACCGCTACACATTCTACAGTTTTTGGTCGCTCACTGGGCCACCCCTAACTTTCAGGTATAATTATAATTTTGTTGATTCGTACTTGTTTTAATGTTATACTAAAAATTTCTATTGATGTTTCAAAATTTAATCGATTGCACAGAATAAATCTGCTATAGGCAAGCAGAATAGAAGTGCCTCGACGACACCTGCTCCAGTGAAGGGGAGGACCTCCATGCCCCAGCTTGCCCAGCAGCTGGTAAATGATACAAACATTGTTATTATTTAAAGCTCTATACATGTTATATTAACTCGTCTATTTATTTTATATGTCCAACAGACACAGTCCTTGGGCCACGAGCCTAATAGGATTGACCTTTTTGAGGCCTCTAGGAGGCGGCGTATCGATGGGGCATTTCTGGACGACAGGGTTGCCTCGCAAGTGGTAAGTAATTAAATTACTGTTAATATATTCTTATACATATGCCATAAAATATCATTGAATATCATTGGTTGTTTTTATATAGGAGAGGATGCGACTTATGGTGACCCCGTCGGGCGAGGCCGGCTCCTCCTCCAGCTCAGTATCTGTCGACTCAGCGATGGATACTGTGCTGAGACCTGCCACGCACGGCCGTGTCCTCTGTACGGGCCTTGGAGTCACGCCCTCCTCCTACTTTGGACGAGAGGGTATGCGCTCGAGGGCACGGGACACCCAGACCGGTGCTATCACTCAGCTGCAGTCTGCGCTAGACGCGGAGCGAGAGCAGAGGCAGGCCCTCGAGCAGAGGATGGAGGCGGAGCGAGAGCAGAGGCAGGCCCTCGAGCAGAGGGTTGAGGCGGAGAAGAAGGCCCTCGATGAGGAAAGAGAAGCTCGCAGGGAACTGGAGCGTAAATTTAATGAATTCATAAGCCGGTCTAGCGGTGGCTCATCCTCATGATTAGGTACTTACTAATCTTTATAATATTAGCAAAAAATATGAATCTTACTAATTTGAGTTTTGATCATATTATCACATTTATGATTTTCCAACACTTAGACTATAAATCGGTAAATCGAATCGTAAATGGTCACTCTCTCTCTCATGGTAATGATGTAGCCTCTGTTTTTCTTTTAAATACGGAATAATTCCAAGTTCGAATTACCGGATGCCGATCCGATGACGATCGGATCGAATCCAAACCTATTTCATATCCGAAACACGCTAACTTATGATTTTCCAACACTTAGACTCTAAACCGGTGAATCGGAGCGTAAATTGGTCAAATATCCAATTAGAACCCGCTCGCAAGTCCGAAATACGGAATAAATCCAACTTCGAATTATCGGATGCCGATCCGATGACGATCGGATCGAATCCAAACCTATTTCATATCCGAAACACGCTAACTTATGATTTTCCAACACTTAGACTCTAAATCGGTGAATCGGAGCGTAAATTGGTCAAATATCCAATTAGAACCCGCTCGCAAGTCCGAAATACGGAATAATTCCAACTTCGAATTATCGGATGCCGAGCCGATGACGATCCGATCGAATCCAAACCTATTTTATATCCGAAACACGCTAACTTATGATTTTCCAACACTTAGACTCTAAATCGGTGAATCGGAGCGTAAATTGGTCAAATATCCAATTAGAACCCGCTCGCAAGTCCGAAATACGGAATAATTCCAAGTTCGAATTATCGGATGCCGAGCCGATGACGATCGGATCGAATCCAAACCTATTTTATATCCGAAACACGCTAACTTATGATTTTCCAACACTTAGACTCTAAATCGGTGAATCGGAGCGTAAATTGGTCAAATATCCAATTAGAACCCGCTCGCAAGTCCGAAATACGGAATAATTCCAACTTCGAATTACCGGATGCCGATCCGATAACGATCGGATCGAATCCAAACCTATTTCATATCCGAAACACGCTAACTTATGATTTTCCAACACTTAGACTCTAAATCGGTGAATCGGAGCGTAAATTGGTCAAATATCCAATTAGAACCCGTTCGCAAGTCCGAAATTCGGAATAATTCCAAGTTCGAATTATCGAATGCCGATCCGATGACGATCCGATCGAATCCAAACCTAGCTATTTCATATCTGAAACACGCTAAGTTATGATTTTTCAACACTTAGACTCTAAATCGGTGAATCGGAGCGTAAATTGGTCAAATATCTAATTAGAACCCGCTCGCAAGTCCGAAATACGGAATAATTCCAAGTTCGAATTATCGGATGCCGAGCCGATGACGATCCGATCGAATCCAAACCTATTTTATATCCAAAACACGCTAACTTATGATTTTCCAACACTTAGACTCTAAATCGGTGAATCGGAGCGTAAATTGGTCAAATATCCAATTAGAACCCGCTCGCAAGTCCAAAATACGGAATAATTCCAACTTCGAATTATCGGATGCCGAGCCGATGACGATCGGATCGAATCCAAACCTATTTTATATCCGAAACACGCTAACTTATGATTTTCCAACACTTAGACTCTAAATCGGTGAATCGGAGCGTAAATTGGTCAAATATCCAATTAGAACCCGCTCGCAAGTCCGAAATACGGAATAATTCCAACTTCGAATTACCGGATGCCGATCCGATGACGATCGGATCGAATCCAAACCTATTTCATATCCGAAACACGCTAACTTATGATTTTCCAACACTTAGACTCTAAATCGGTGAATCGAAGCGTAAATTGGTCAAATATCCAATTAGAACCCGCTCGCAAGTCCGAAATACGGAATAATTCCAAGTTCGAATTATCGGATGCCGAGCCGATGACGATCCGATCGAATCCAAACCTATTTTATATCCGAAAACTTATGATTTTCCAACACTTAGACTCTAAATCGATGAATCGGAGCGTAAATTGGTCAAATATCCAATTAGAACCCACTCGCAAGTCCGAAATTCGGAATAATTCCAAGTTCGAATTATCGAATGCCGATCCGATGACGATCCGATCGAATCCAAACCTATTTTATATCCGAAACACGCTAACTTATGATTTTCCAACACTTAGACTCTAAATCGGTGAATCGGAGCGTAAATTGGTCAAATATCCAATTAGAACCCGCTCGCAAGTCCGAAATACGGAATAATTCCAACTTCGAATTACCGGATGCCGATCCGATGACGATCGGATCGAATCCAAACCTATTTCACATCCGAAACACGCTAACTTATGATTTTCCAACACTTAGACTCTAAATCGATGAATCGGAGCGTAAATTGGTCAAATATCCAATTAGAACCCGCTCGCAAGTCCGAAATACGGAATAATTCTAAGTTCGAATTATCGGATGCCGAGCCGATGACGATCCGATCGAATCCAAACCTATTTTATATCCGAAACACGCTAACTTATGATTTTCCAACACTTAGACTCTAAATCGGTGAATCGGAGCGTAAATTGGTCAAATATCCAATTAGAACCCGCTCGCAAGTCCGAAATACGGAATAATTCCAAGTTCGAATTATCGGATGCCGAGCCGATGACGATCCGATCGAATCCAAACCTATTTTATATCCGAAACACGCTAACTTATGATTTTCAACACTTAGACTCTAAATCGGTGAATCGGAGCGTAAATTGGTCAAATATCCAATTAGAACCCGCTCGCAAGTCCGAAATACGGAATAATTCCAAGTTCGAATTATCGGATGCCGAGCCGATGACGATCCGATCGAATCCAAACCTATTTTATATCCGAAACACGCTAACTTATGATTTTCCAACACTTAGACTCTAAATCGGTGAATCGGAGCGTAAATTGGTCAAATATCCAATTAGAACCCGCTCGCAAGTCCGAAATACGGAATAATTCCAAGTTCGAATTATCGGATGCCGAGCCGATGACGATCCGATCGAATCCAAACCTATTTTATATCCGAAACACGCTAACTTATGATTTTCCAACACTTAGACTCTAAATCGGTGAATCGGAGCGTAAATTGGTCAAATATCCAATTAGAACCCGCTCGCAAGTCCGAAATACGGAATAATTCCAACTTCGAATTACCGGATGCCGATCCGATGACGATCGGATCGAATCCAAACCTATTTCATATCCGAAACACGCTAACTTATGATTTTTCAACACTTAGACTCTAAATCGGTGAATCAGAGCGTAAATTGGTCAAATATCCAATTAGAACCCGCTCGCAAGTCCGAAATACGGAATAATTCCAAGTTCGAATTATCGGATGCCGAGCCGATGACGATCCGATCGAATCCAAACCTATTTTATATCCGAAACACGCTAACTTATGATTTTCCAACACTTAGACTCTAAATCGGTGAATCGGAGCGTAAATTGGTCAAATATCCAATTAGAACCCGCTCGCAAGTCCGAAATACGGAATAATTCCAAGTTCGAATTATCGGATGCCGAGCCGATGACGATCCAATCGAATCCAAACCTATTTTATATCCGAAACACGCTAACTTATGATTTTCCAACACTTAGACTCTAAATCGGTGAATCGGAGCGTAAATTGGTCAAATATCCAATTAGAACCCGCTCGCAAGTCCGAAATACGGAATAATTCCAAGTTCGAATTATCGGATGCCGAGCCGATGACGATCCGATCGAATCCAAACCTATTTTATATCCGAAACACGCTAACTTATGATTTTCCAACACTTAGACTCTAAATCGGTGAATCGGAGCGTAAATTGGTCAAATATCCAATTAGAACCCGCTCGCAAGTCCGAAATACGGAATAATTCCAACTTCGAATTACCGGATGCCGATCCGATGACGATCGGATCGAATCCAAACCTATTTCATATCCGAAACACGCTAACTTATGATTTTCCAACACTTAAACTCTAAATCGGTGAATCGGAGCGTAAATTGGTCAAATATCCAATTAGAACCCGCTCGCAAGTCCGAAATACGGAATAATTCCAAGTTCGAATTATCGGATGCCGAGCCGATGATGATCCGATCGAATCCAAACCTATTTTATATCCGAAACACGCTAACTTATGATTTTCCAACACTTAAACTCTAAATCGGTGAATCGGAGCGTAAATTGGTCAAATATCTAATTAGAACCCGCTCGCAAGTCCGAAATACGGAATAATTCCAAGTTCGAATTATCGGATGCCGAGCCGATGACGATCCGATCGAATCCAAACCTATTTTATATCCGAAACACGCTAACTTATGATTTTCCAACACTTAGACTCTAAATCGGTGAATCGGAGCGTAAATTGGTCAAATATCCAATTAGAACCCGCTCGCAAGTCCGAAATTCGGAATAATTCCAAGTTCGAATTATCGAATGCCGATCCGATGACGATCCGATCGAATCCAAACCTAGCTATTTGATATCCGAAACACGCTAAGTTATGATTTTTCAACACTTAGACTCTAAATCGGTGAATCGGAGCGTAAATTGGTCAAATATCCAATTAGAATCCGCTCGCAAGTCTGAAATACGGAATAATTCCAAGTTCGAATTATCGGATGCCGATAATTCTACGATCGGATCGAATCCAAACCTATTTCAAAATCGAAACACGCTAACTTATCATTTTTTAACGCTTAGACTCAGTTATAGATATAAACCATTTTTTTAACAAATACATGTTAATTGCAGGAGCAGGGCGGCGTCAGGGGATCGATGAGAGCACCAGCGTTGGTGGTGGGCGGGCGTGGTTGAGATAGGGCGGCGTCAGGGGATCGATGAGAGCACCGGCGTTGGTGGCGGGCGGGGGTGGTTGAGATAGGACATGTATCATCTCTCAGTTCTGGATTGTGTAAATATTATTTTGTAATATATGGTTATTTTTTGTTCTTGTCTATAATTGTCGGCCGAGAACTGTGGTAATATTTGATAATTTGCTGTAATTTTTTATCAATTTAGGTAATATTTTATAAATTGTGGTAATATTTGATAAATTGTGGTAATATATTGTGGTATTGAATCACAGGAATTAAATAACATTATTTAGGTAAATTTATTAAAAAAAAAAATACTTATTACCGACGGAAATTAATTATTCCGTCGGTAATAATATTTTTATTTTTTAAAAATTATTAATGATTTGCCGACGGCATATAATATCCGTCGGTAATATATATAGTATTACCGACGGTTATATGAATTTGGTCGGTAATATATATATTATTACCGACGGGTAATATATATATGTGTCGGTAATATATATATTATTACCGACAGTATGAAATATACCCGTCGGTAAAATGGTTATATATTACCGACGGATTCTTATATTTCGTCGGCAATACTAAATTATATTAGTTTTAAATTGATTAAATATTACCGACGGCGTTAATATTACCGTCGGTATTAATTATTATTACCGACGGTAATATTTGGTCCGTCGTATTGTTTTCCCCGACGCCTTCTTTCCCGACAGCAAGCGACGGAAATATCTTCCGTCGCTATAGAATATTACCGACGAAATTTTAATATTACCGACGGATAGTGTCCGTCGGTAATAACTGTTTTTTTTGTAGTGATTGATGTGTCAGATGTTCAGCTTTCGGATTTCAAAATTAATTATAGTATTGTAGCAAGCCATCCTTGCATGACGAGAAAAAATTTGATGACCGATTTAATGACTGCTAGCTATGACCGGCCAGTGGCATTGCGCCACATAAGGATAAGGAGGTAATTTGACTCCTTACCCTTATGTGACGTATGTGGCAAAATACCACTGGTCGGTCAAACTTAGCTGTCATCAAATTTTTTCTCCATGCTTGACCCATAACCTTACCGAGCCCATTTCCGAACTTTCCAAGTGCTAGGTAGGCCTGTCAATTAGGCCCTCCAAGAAGGGCATCCTGCCCGGCCATCAAAGCCCATCTAAAACCCGGCTCGACCAAAGCCCGGCCCGGTCCGACCCTGCGTTTTTTTCAACGCTTCTTAGATGGGCTTTGATGGCATACGGCCGAGGCTTCTTAGAGGTAGAGGTGGACCAGCTCGAAGCACTCCGGTTGTCACCCCAAGGTCTGAGATCGAGCCCTCCGTATCTGCGAGTGTCATTCCTCTCTCCACATCAGCTCTCGAGATCGCAGCCTCCGGAGCTTCGAGCGTTCAGTACCCGACTACAGTGTCTGCGTCTATATGTAATGCTTAGATCTAAAGTTTTAAATATGTTATAAATACTTGTTCAATATTGATGTATACTTTTTTAGTAGAGTCGACCATCGCCAGGTACTTAGGGGACCGGGGCGTGACGAAGGCCCGGTGCTTGGCAAGCTTACGCTAGAAGCTTCCCCTACAGTGGAGCGGAAGGACCTTTGTAGACGCGCACGGTTCGAACGCCGCCACGTAGGTCAACATGATATTACGGAAGGAGAGAAATGCCCTTATTGTAGAGATGAGGGGGTGGAAGGATATCGATTAATCCTGTAAGGAGAGGATGTATCTGGTCTTTTTGGTACATTAGTTTTATTAAAATATTTTAGAATAAAATTACTTCTTTCTAAATTTTAAAACATTTTAGAATCACTTCTTTCTAAATCGAATTGATAAAAGTACTTGTTTCTAAATTGATTTTACAGGAGAAGTTTGAATGGGAGAACATGACAATTGACACCCATCGGGAGCACTTGTGAAAGATAATGGGTGAGCAGTACAGAGATTACCATCACGACCTCTATGGTTACTTGGTTAGCGAGCCGACTGAGGTGTTACAGGTTGCGACCGAGACGAAAGATGTGCCTCCGCTACACGTTCTACAGTTTTTGGACGCTCACTAGGCCACCCCTCAGTTTCAGGTATAATTATTTTTTTGTTCATTCGTATTTGTTTTAATGTCATACTCAATATTTGTATTGATGTTTGAAAATTTAATCGATTGACACAAGCGAGTTTTTTGTAGGTAAGCAGAATAGGAGTGTCTCAACTACACTTGCTCCAGTGAGGAGGAGGACCTCCATGCCCCAGCTTGACCACCAGATGATAAATAATACAAATATTTTATTCTTTAAAACTTCATAAATCTTAAGTTTACTCATCTATTTATTTTATATGCCAAAAAACAAACGCAGTCCTTAGGCCACGAGCCTAATCGGATTAACCTTTTTGAGGCTTCTAGGAGGCGGTGCACCGACAGGGTATTTATGGACGACAGGGTGTGCATTTGAGGTCTGAGATACCCAGACCGGGGTGATCACGCAGTTGCAGTCTGCGCTAGACGTAGAACGTGAGCAGAGGTAGGCCCTCGAGCACATGGTTAAAGCGAAGCGCGAGGAGACGCATGCCATCGAGATGTGGTTTGAGGAGGAAAGAGAAGCTCATAGGGTACTGGAGCATCGGCTTGATGAGTTCATGAACCAGTCTAGCTGTGGCCTATGATCAGGAACTTACTAATATTTATAATATTAATATAAATTATGCATCTTATCAAAATTAATACAAGTACAATTGTCATGTTCCTTGAGCTAAGTACGATTGTCATGTTCTTTGAAAACTTATGATTTGCAAACCAAGTTCATAAAACAAGTACTAAAATTATGCATCTTATTAAAATTAATACAAGTACGAATTATCGGATGCGATCTGATCGAATCTAAACCGAGTTTAAAAGCCGAAAACCAAAAAATTATGATTTACAAACACTTAGACTCTAAATTAGTCAATAATAGTGGAAAATCTTTAAACATCTACTAAATACTTATTCGTAAGTCCGAAATACGAAAAAATATACAAGTACAAATTATCGGATGTGATCTAATAACGATACGATCGAATCCAAACCAAGTTCATAATTTGAAATCTGAAAATATATAATTTGCAAACACTTAGACTTTAAATTAGTTAATCGGATGACAAAATATTTAAATATCTACTAAATACTTGTTCGTAAGTCCAAAATATAAAAAATCATACAAGTATGAATTATTGGATGCGATTCAATAATGATCCGATCGAATCCAAACCAAGTTCATAATCCGAAAGTCAAAAATTTATAATTTGCAAATAATTAGACTCTAAATTAATCAATCAGAGGGTAAAATCTTTAAATATCTATTAAATAATTATTCGCTCGAAATATGAAAAACTATACAAGTACAAATTATTAAATGTGATCCGATAACAATCCGATCGAATCCAAACCAAGTTCATAATCGGAAAGTCAAAAACTTATGATTTATAAACACTTGACTCTGAATTAGTCAAACAGAGGGCAAAATCTTTAAGTATCTACAAAATACTTATTCACAAGCATGAAATATAAAAAACCATATAAGTACGAATTATTGGATGCGATCCTATAATGATCTGATCGAATCCAAACCAAATTCATAATTAGAAAGCCAAAAACTTTGATTTATAAATACTTAGACTCTAAATTATTCAATCTGGGGATAAAATCTTTAAATATCTACTAAATACTTATTTGCAAGTCCGAAATATAAAAAATCATACAAGTATGAATTATTGGTGTGATCCAATAATGATCCAATCGAATCCAAACCAAGTTCATAATCCGAAAGCCGAAAACTAATGATTTACAAACACTTAGACTCTAAATTAGTCAATCGGAGAGCAAAAAATTTAAATATCTATTAAATATTTGTTCGCAAGTCTAAAATATAAAAAATCATACAAGTACGAATTATCGGATACGATCTGATCGAATCCAAACCAAGTTCATAATCTAAAAAACCAAAAATTTATTATTTGCAAACACTTAGACTCTAAATTATTCAATCGGATGGAAAAAAAAAAACTTTAAATATCTACTAAATACTTGTTCGCAAGTCCAAAATATGAAAAATCATACAAGTACGAACTATTGGATGCGATCCGATAACTATCTGATCAAATCCAAACCAAGTTCATAATCCGAAAGATGAAAACTTATGATTTGCAAACACTTATACTCTAAATAAGTCATTCGGAGGGTAAAATACTTAAATATCTACTAAATACTTATTCACAAGTCTGAAATATAAAAAATCATACAAGTACGAATTATCAGATACGATCCGATAATGATCCGATCGAATTCAAAGCAAGTTTATAATCTGTAAGCTGAAAACTTATAATTTATAAACACTTAGACTCTAAACTAGTCAATAAGAGGGCAAAATCTTTAAATATCTACTAAATACTTATTTGTAAGTCCGAAATACAGAAAATCATACAAGTATGAATTATCAGATGCGATCCAATAACTATCCGATTGAATCCAAACCAAGTTCAAATACTAAAAGATAAAAACTTATGATTTGTAAATGCTTAGACTCTAAATTAGTTAATCGAAGGGCAAAACTTTAAAATATATACTAAATATTTATTTGCCCAAAATATAAAAAACTATACAAGCACAAATTATCGGATGCGATCCAATAACGATCTGATCAAATTCAAACCAAGTTCAAAAGGCAAAAATGAAAACTTATAATTTGTAAACACTTAAACTCTAAATTAGTTAATCGAAGGGAAAAATCTTTAAATATCTACTAAATATTTATTCGCAAGTCCGAAATACGAAAAACCATAAATATATGAATTATCGGATACAATCCGATAACAATCCGATCGAATCTAAACCTAGTTCATAATCTGAAAGCCTAAAAATTATGATTTGTAAATACTTAGACTCTAAATCAGTTAATCGAAGGGCAAATTTATTAAATATATACTAAATACTTGTTCACAAGTCTGAAATACAAAAAACTATACAAATACGAATTATTGGATATGATCCGATAACGATCCGATCGAATCCAAACCAAGTTCAAAAATCAAAAGTCAAAATCATTTGATTTGCAAACGCTTTGACTATAAATTAATCAATTGGAAGGCAAAATCTTAAAATATCAACTAAATACTTGTTCGTCCGAAATATTAAAAACTATACAAGTGCGAATTATCGGATACGATCCGATCGAATTCAAACTAAGTTCAAAAGCCGAAAACTTATGATTTGTAAATACTTGGACTCTAAATTAGTTAATCAGAGGGCAAAATCTTTAAATATCTAATAAATACTTGTTCGTAAGTCCAAAATATAATAAATTATACAAGTACAAATTATTGGATACGATCTGATAATGATCCGATCAAATCCAAACCAATTTCATAATCCGAAAACCGAAAAATTATGATTTACAAATACTTTGATTCTAAATTTGTCAATCAGAAAGCAAAATATTTAAATATCTTCTAAATACTTGTTTACAAGATCGAAATATAAAAAATCATACAAATACGAATTATCAGATGTGATTCAATAATGATCTGATCGAATCTAAACCAAGTTCAAAAGCTGAAGGCCAAAAATTTATAATTTGCAAACGCTTAGATTCTAAATTAGTCAATCGGAAGGCAAAATTTTAAAATATCTATTAAATACTTGTTCACCTAAAATATAAAAAATCAGACAAGTGTGAATTATCGGATATAATCCGATAACAATCTGATCGAATCCAAACCAAATTCAAAAGCTGAGAACTTATGATTTGTAAACACTTAGTGTCACACCCCGAATTTTTTGCATATGAACCTGTAGCCAAAAGCGAGGGTGATAAGGGTAGGGTAGAGGTTAAGTATGGTTTATCTGGTAACATTCCATATCCTAATCACACTCTCTTATAAGATAAAAGAAGATAAAACCTCCTTTTTTTTAAGTATTATATAAATTTTAAAACTATGAGTAAAGCTTCCTCGAAAAACAATTAACACCTCGAGCTCTACATATACCAGAGTATGGAAGGCCCGACATGAGCATATCACACGCTTTGGTATATGTGAAGCGAGGATAAGCCCAAACGCTCAAGCCTAGTTGGCTACCCAGTTATTCTCCTCCCAAGGGATACTCATGTTAGGTTTAGGTGGGCCACCATCCTATTAGGAATTTTATTTTATTTGATAACTAATTATCATGTGTTAGGCTATTGGGTTAGGGCCTTGAGGAGAGACCTACCGTCTAGGGAACAAGGTTTAATTGGTATCATTGCCATAGATTAGTAACCATAACTAGCTAATTATTAGCGTTCTTATCATAATTTGCAAGATTGAAATCATTACATCTAGAAATTTCAAATGAAAGATCTCCTGCAACTCCTACTATGTGGCTCCATGCCTAGTGTTGCCTCTACTGCTCCTCACCTGGGATGAAACCCCAGATTCATGAGTATTGGAATTACTCAGTGAAATTACATCTAAAAGTTCATGTACCGTAGCCGGATAATTTAATACTTATACATGCAATTTATATTTATGTTAACAAATTAAAATGCTAACAATAAATCACGATATCAAAAAAACTTCTAAAGAGACAAGCAAATTGCAGTAGTAAGTTATAATAGTTATTTCGTTGTGAACCGCCGGTTTTCTATCGGATCCGACAACATAATTCCCCTGGTCACAAGGTAAACCTTCGTGTACCAGAATTATAAAACCCAATTGGCCAATAGGGGGCTTGGTCTTTCACCATAGGGCACCCATGCCCATCTTGCTTTCTTTGGGGCCGCTACCCGGGAATGGACTACTAGGTCGAAGTTTACGACTTTACCGCATGTCCACCCCTATAAACCTACTAGATTCGGATTGTGCACAAGCAAGGGTTCACGGGCTCACTTGTGCATGCGGGTCCCCTACCCAAGAACTTGGGTAGTTAAGTAGAAGCACAACCTCTGCCAAAAGCATTCAATGCAAAGATGCAATATAATAATATTGGTTTTTAGTTACCATGTGCGGATCAAGGTGAATGCTCTATTTATCTCATGGGATGATGGATCCACTTCCCACATACGATGGCCGCATCCATTGGATTCATCATACCCGCATGAGGCTTGCGTTAAACTATCTAGCTAGGATCCATAATCTAATAAGTGTAATTTTACATTTGCCGGGGTAGAGATCTCCCGATTCGTATCGACGTGGTAACTAAACTTCACACGTTGTTGCCTCGGGTTCTGCCTTTTCATTCGCTGCCATGACGAACCGACTAGAATTAGAATCATTTAATAGTTAATGGATTTGGTTTCCATGGAACAATGTGTCATTTGGCACAACCCTGGGGTTGAGAGAACAAGTCCTGCTTTGGTCTAGCAAGATCATAGTGTACGTAGAAAGGCCATATGGGGGTCAATGTGCAAGTCTCATGTGCGAGTGTGAAGAATTTCTACACATGTTCATGGGGAGATTGTGCACATAAATTTGTTGTGCGCAACGCCGCATCGACGAGTTGGCCAACACCCATGTATAACCACAAGAGGGGTTGATCGGCTTAGGTGGGTCAGGAGGACTGCTCATTTATCAAAACAGTAGTTCGAGGGAGGAAATCGAAGGCTAAGAGTTGCTGAAACAATAGAAATCAGCATGCCTTCTAGGTGCTCGATCAACATCCTAAGATAGGTAAAGCATAGGTTTTTGGGTAGGACTCCAACCTGATGGTTAGCGAGGAAAAAATAGGGAGATGAGAAGGGTTTGGAGCGGTGTAGCATTAGCCGGAGGAGGCCGTTGGTTAAGTGAAGCAAGGGGAGGTAGTGGTGGTTCCGGCATTAGTCACTTGGGAGAGGCGCCACAAGTAGCACCCACGACATACCATCGTCGTCGACAAGAGAAGAAAGAAAGAAGGGGGCATTGGCTGGGTGATCATAGCCATGGCTGGCCATCCGGTTCGAGGAAGGAGGAAAAAGGCTCAATGGCCTCACCTAAGAAAAGACGGGAGGACTCGGCTTTGATTCCGACCGAGAGGGAGAGGGGATGATCCATCGGGGTGGCTCCGCTTGCCGCTAAGTCACCAACGGCGGTGGAGGGGAGGGCCGCCCAAGTCCCTATCTCTTTTACTCTGTTCTCAACCTCAATTCCTCTTCTCCTCTATCAACCTCTCTTGATCCCTCCTCTGCTTCAATCTCTCTCTTGATTTCCCCATCTCACTTTCCCTCTCACTCCCTCTTTCTTATCATGGTTCGGAATAAGAAAGTTGGGGTTTGGGGCATAGCATGGTTAAAAGGGAAAAAGATAGGGAGGTGGCATGCCGTGAAGGAAGAGGAGACATGGAGGAGTACCCTCAAAAGATGAGCAGCTGGGCACCCTCTATCACTCTCTCTCTAACCCATTAACTTACCATCTATGTGTTGTACCATCTATTCTCACAATATCTTGTACCATACAACCAAATAAAGAGGGGAAATAATGACCATTGATAGGGCCTAGTGGGTAGGGAGAGGAAGTTCTTCACAGCAAGTTTGGAGTAGCTCACACAATAAGTTTTATTGTTTGTTTGTTTGCTATTTTATTTATTATTATTATTATTTCAATGGTATATGTGGAGGGCCTTATAAGGGGAACGAGCCAAGCACATCCCAATGAGATGGACTCAAGTTTGGTTGTTGTGTGTATCGAACCCATCTCGATTTGACTCAAGAGAACAATCGATCCACTTCCGGCTACTCTCCGGTCCGAAGAAAAAAAAGAATCAATTACATATTTCACTGCGGAACTCTGATCTTTGCACATGACATGTCTTTGGAAGGCTCTTATTGGTGTGAATCCAATGTTATAGGTTTTATCAAAATCTGGCCGCCTAAGCAATAGCATTAATTCATACATTTTCATAATTCAACAAGGATAAAATATTTTGATAAAATAAGGATTACTGCTTATTATTTATCCTTTTGAACCATGGATATTACACTCAGTCTCTAAATTAGTAAATCAGATGGCAAAATCATTAAATATCTACTAAATACTTGTTCGTAAGTTCGAAATATAAAAAACATACAAGTATGAATTATCGGATGCAATCCGATAATGATCCAATCGAATCCAAACCAAGTTCATAATCCGAAAGTCAAAAACTTATGATCTGCAAACACTTAGACGCTAAATTAGCTAATCAGATAGAAAAATATTTAAATATCTACTAAATACTTGTTTGCAAGTCTGAAATATGAAAAACCATACAAGTACGAATTATCGGATGCGATCTGATAACGATTTGATCGAATCCAAACTAAGTTCATAATACGAAAGTCAAAAACTAATGATTTATAAACACTTAGACTCTAAATTAGTCAATCAAAGGGCAAAAGTTTTAAATATATACTAAATACTTGTTTGTAAGTTCGAAATACGAAAAATTATACAAGTAAAAATTATCGAATACGATCCAATAACGATCCAATCGAATCCAAACCAAGTTTATAATCTGAAAGCCAAAAACTTATAATTTACAAACACATAGACTCTAAATTAGTCAATCGAAAAGTAAAATCTTTAAATATTTACTAAATACTCCTTCACAAGTTTGAAATATGAAAAATCATACAAGTACGAATTATCAGATGCTATCCGATAACGATCCGATCAAATTTAAACCAAGTTCAAAAGTCAAAAGCCAAAAACTTATGATTTGCAAACGCTTAGACTCTAAATTAGTCAACCAGAGAGTAAAATATTAAAATATCTACTAAATATTTATTTGCCTGAAATACGAAAAATCATACAAGTACGAATTATTGGATGTGATTTGATAACGATTCGATGAATCGAAACCAAGTTCAAAAGTCAAAAGTCAAAAACATATGATGTGTAAACACTTAGACTCTAAATTAGTCAATCAGAAGACAAAATATTTAAATATCTACTAAATACTTATTCACAAGTCCGAAATATAAAAAACCATACAAGTAAAAACCATACAAGTATGAATTATCGCATAATGATCCGATCGAAAAATTCATAATACAAAAGCCAAAAACTTATGATTTGCAAGCACTTAGACTCTAAATTAGTTAATGATAGCTTAAAATATTTAAATATCTACTAAATACTTGTTCGCAAGTCCGAAATATAAAAAATTATATAACTACGAATTATCGGATGCGATTCGATAACGATTCGATCGAATACAAACCAAATTCATAATCTGAAAGTCGAAAACTTATGATTTGCGTAAGGCTCTAAATTAGTCAATCAGAGGACAAAATCTTAAAATAACTACTAAATACTTATTCGTAAGTTTGAAATATAAAAAACCATATAAGTACGAATTATCAGATGCAATCCGATAACGATCCGATCAAATCTAAACCAAGTTCATAATCCGTAAGCCAAAAATTTATGATTTGTAAATACTTAGACTATAAATTAGTCAATCGGGGGATAAAATCTTAAAATATATATTTAATACTTGTTCACAAGTCTGAAATATGAAAAATCACACAAGTCTAAATTATTGGATGCGATCTTCCATCAGAGGATAAAACTTAAGATTTTTTAACGTTTAATCTAAGAATTTGTCAATCAAAAGGTGAAATAATAAATTAGCTATTAAAAGTCCTAAAAACAGGCACGGATACATCGCTAGGAGCTAAATTAACTTGTCGATACTGATTATACACAAATCGTAGTAAAAATTTAAAAATTAGAGTAAAACTTAAAATTTTTGACTTAGACTCAGAATTTGTCCATCAGAAAACGAAATAGTAAAATAGCTACTAAAAGTCCTGAAAACCGACATGTGCATCTCGTTTGGTGCTAAAATAACTTATTTAAACTGATAGTACACTGAAGAACCAATGGCACAAATGTCAAAAATATTTTATCGATTAACTAATTTAATATTTTAAAATTTTTTTTAATTAATTATAGATGTCAATCATTTTTGTAACAAATATATGTTGTTAATTGCAGGAGGTGCGGCGTTGGTGCTGGGACGACAACGTGAGAGGTTGTTGATGGCACACAACTATGACAATTTTTGATTGTGTAAATATATTTTTCATCGTATATTTTAAAAACATATTGATATTGTGTATTATTATCTGTGATTGTCTAGTGTTCTGTATTGTGGTACTATAATGACATGAATTAAACAACCAGATTTTGTATAATTAAAAAAAAATTAAGTTTTATTACTGACGGTAAAAATGAATTTATTAAATGTTATATAAATAACTATTACCGACGAAAATCAATACCCATCCATAATATATATATATATATATATATAGAGAGAGAGAGAGAGAGAGAGAGAGAGAGAAATGCTTGAATGCGGCATGCGGTAAGTGCGGCACCTACCGTATGCCGTCTGATGCACCGCTGCGTGCATGCGATGCACGCAGCGCATGCATCAGACGGTTGCGGTATGGTGCCGCACGTACCGCATGCCGCAGCATAGCATGCCCCTATATATATATATATATATATATATATATATATATATATATATATATATATATATATATATATATATATATATATATATATATAGCTACTACCTATGAAAATGAATACTCGTCGGTAATATATAAATAATTATTACCGACGAAAATCAAAACGCGTCGGTAGTATATATATGAGATCATGATTAAGTTAATGCCCCATTAAGTTTTTCTTTTTGGCAAGCCCATGATTAAAGATGACCAATTACAGTAATGAAGGCCGATTACAATAAGAATGGTCGAATAAGAAAGGCCGATTAATGTACTCTTTTCATATAGTACAAATAGATAGAGATATACATGCTTAGAGATCCAACGATGATAATGATATTAGTTTTGTGTATTTTTTTAAAAAACAATGGTGTTGATATTTGCACTTATAAAATTACTAGGGTTCCGAATGTCGACACTACAGCGATTACAAAATTACTAGGGCCGAAAGTCAGCACTACAGTGAGGTCAAAAGATGTTGGCTGCATTCGATAGCGGTTGTATTTTGCTGCCTAAGACGACTGTTGCAGTGCCGACACAGAAAATAATAGATGGATATAGATAGATTTTGACTTAGAAGGTAACATGTCAAATAAGCCCTTATGTATATAGTTGCCATACGAGTCAGACGTTTCATAAGAGGAAAAAACCGATCAGATCCGTTTCAAAGCCAATTGACCAACCATTTAAATGAAAAAGTTGAAAGAAAAGACGAACACAAAATCCGAATTTTTTTTTTATTATTTAATTTTTCTCGTTTATCTCCTTTTAGACGTCACGACGCTCCGCCTTCTCTTACCGAAATCCCTCCTTTTTATCGTCCTCCGCCTCCTCTCCCACTCCAGGAATTCCAAAAGTCTCGACTTTTTTTACTGATTTTAGGTCTACCCTAAATCTCTCCGCCCCAATTTTGCCCTTCCAAGAAACTTTTGAAGCCGTTTGAATCCAATCTTTGACCCCGATCCGAAGCTATGAGGAAGAAGCTCGATACCCGCTTTCCCGCCGTAAGCTCTCTCTCTCTCTCTAAATTATTTTATAATTTGTTTTGGCTTGACGTGGCTGCTGGGTTTCATTCCTTTCTGACCCTAGTGAGCGATTTAGGGCTCGGTATGGGATTCTGCTATCTGGGTATTTTCGTTTTTGGTCATGTGGATCCATTGCGGCGATTAGGGATTAGGGTTCGCCTCTTTTGATTAGGGATGATGCAAATGGATAGGTTTCAGGCCCTGTTCTTGCCATGGATTGTTACCGGGGGCAGGGGGGGCATTCCGGCTGTCGAAACTTTAAGCTGGTTTTCGCTTTGTAGTTTGTACATATTCATTACTTTGGATTCTGTTACTTGCCTGCGGCGAAAGTTATAGCATTTCGATTCTTCTTGATGGGTCATGCCCGTGGGTTTAGTCATGCTTGAGGGTTGGAATCAAGTATGGATGAGGTGCCCTTAACTGGGCATCATGAATTAGATAAACTTGTGAATTATGGACATATGGAGTAATAAACGAAGTCGAGAGTGACTTTAGATGCTTCAAAGCTCATGAATTTATGTGTTTGTGCACAAATTCCAATTGTCAATCTCTGTCAAAAAATTTTTTGGAGTGATTTGGAAGTAATTCGCCGCTTGGGGGTTGCTACATAACGAGACATGCAAAGTTTTTGTCTATTAGACATCAGTTGTGGGCATACATGACCTCAATGTTCTAAAAAGCACTAGGTGCTAGTCGGGCAGTGGGAGACGTTCTAGCGCTTAGGCCGCCTAGACGATGCCTAGGTGTTTTTTCTTTTTTAAATTATTTTTAAATTATTTATAAAATATATTTTTTAAATTACTATAAATTCAAGATTATCCCAACTATTATTTTAAAGAACATGTATCATTTACATAACCATAAACTTAAGATTAACAAGAACAAAAGCAAGCATGATATTATCTCAAATAATATCATAATATCCATAATTTTAGTACATTCCAACCCATAAATTTATGATTACCAATAATAACATAACATCTATACACGTTCTAGTGCCTAGGCGGCCGCCTAGACTTGCCTGGGACCGCCTAGGACCACCTAGGCGGCCGCCTATCTCTGCCTAGTGGCCTGAGCCGCTTTTCTGCATTGTCTAGGACTAGGCTGGGCAGTGGGGGGCCTTCTAGCGCCTAGGCAGCCGCCTAAGCCACTTTTTAGAACATTAATGACCTTAGCATGTTTCTCGGTTTTTTACCGGATTGTCTGAAGTTCTAATTAGTTCATGAGTTCATCAAGGACAAGTTGTGAACAACTTTTTTCGTGAAGTGATAAAATAGAGGCTTATTAAATTTACTAGTTTGTAATTTTTGGTGTATGAATCATTTTATACTAGAAAGGGATAAATTTAGTTTTTGGAAAGTCAAGTCTGATAATCTTTTAGCATGAAATTTCTGTATCATCAATAGGTTTGTTTTCTTGGGTCATTATCTGATTATGCTGTGAATTGTTGGTTTCTTGAATTAGAGTATGGTTTTGAAGGAGGAATCAGTGCTTAAGTAAAGTTTATGATTTTTATAGACGCTTTTATGCTTGTCATCGCTTGAAAAAAGTGTCACCAGATCAGTAGCACACTTAGCATCAGTGATTTGTGTTATCCCATCTATTCGAGGCTTCATTGTAGTGTTCAAAACAAAGGCCTTTATGACATTCATCATAATGCATATAGGCCTTAGCACCACAATTGTTTGTTCCAATCATAGAGGCATGCTTATAAAAACAGCTAATTTGGGTGGAAGATATATATTAGAACTTATCACATATTCCAGTTATTTACTTACTGCTGTGTTGTCAATGAAGAATCTTAAAGCACTTTAAATTTAGCAACTTTAATTTAAAGGGAGATACATTTCATTGCGAGAATTACTCATTCTTGTATATGTTACAAATTGGAAAGGACAATGAGTACTCAAGATATTGGCCTTATCAATAAGGTCATGTAAAAAAATTATTTGGAGTCTTGGAATGAAAGATTTGGTTTTTATTGAACCATTGAAGATATTGGTCAGGATTTTGAGGCATATGGAAGACTATTAATTTGGTGGAGCTCTTCATGTCGAGACCAAGTTCAAGAAAAAAATGGAGTAGAACAAGATAAAGTTTTAAAAAGTTGCGTGGTGCTGGTTCACTCTAGCTTAGTGCCTAAGTTACACTGGATCTTTATGAAGTATCTTGTATTCATGAACATCTGTTATGATAAGGTTGTATCTCATGGTGTTTTTGTTAGTAAAAAACTAGTCAATAAAGACATCAATGAGTTAAATGGGATTGTATGTTAAAAATCAATGTAGGAGCGGTTTTTTGGTAGGCTACTTTGGTTAAAGGGGACAGCGAGTTATTGCTCTCTGTCTTGGAGGATTGAGTTCTAAGAGCTTGGGAAATATAATGATATAATCCTAATGCTGGTCCAAGCATTTTATTTGATTAAACTCCTTGGTAGAATGCCAGAATCAGTTTAGCTTAGAGTTAGGTTTGAGAATAATGTGAACCTAATCCCTTTAAGATTGGGACTCACTCTAACTTGCTCCATTTTGAATGGGTCATGCTAGGCCTCATCTTTCTTTGTAGGTTGGACTGGATCAACGTTAGTTCAGTTTGTTTACTTCAACTTATAAATTCTTATTTTTAATTTTACCAAGACAATTTGGTACTTTTGGAGTGGTCGTGTCGGGCACAATTTTGGTGGGCCATATACAATTCAAAACATTCAATAGGTCTGGTTTTTGAAGTGGAGATTGACTCATAGGTCCAATTTTGGTTGATTCTTGGATAAAATCCTAAATAACGATATTTGAAATTTGGAGTTCACTACATGGAGTTTCCTCTGCAAATGCTAATGTTGAGACATGGACCTTCAATTTATTCACTAGTTTATGAAAGTGCCAAGATTATGGAGTTTCATCTTTCATCTTTGAACGATTGTGATAGTATCATTTGGTGGTGAGTGCATTCTCTATTCATCTGACATTTGGCTCCCTTGTGTTGTTTCTTGATTTTCTATTGTTGACATACTTCCTCATAGGTCCCATTGGGTATATCGGCTACGTTAAACTTACCTTTGGAGCTCACTTTTTTGTTCGATTTAAATCCAAATCATATGGATCAAAATAATTCGAAACTAGTTGCTATTTTTAGGTGTAATATTTGGGTTTTGTATGTACACTAGAGTTGGGAATGGCAAAGGAGGATTCATAAAGCTGACCCCAAGTATATGGGACATGGGTTGATGGTTATGGTTATGCTATGCAACCTAGAGTTGTCTAGGTTACAATAGGATTACTAATTGGGATATCTAGGGTTTAAAAAATAAACCTAGGCAAAATAAGGACTTGCGGTCCGTGAGATCTGCAGTAATATGTAACAAAATAGTAGAAGAAAAGGTAGTGATTTAGTTATCTAACTTGAGCTATATGGTCTGTTAGTTGGTTGAATTCATATTCTGGTGATGCGAGAATTGATGGAGTTTAGTTCACTTTAACCAAAAATTCATTCAACAAGACGTGTGAAGACCATAGCATAAAATAAAAAAGAAAATTCAGGGTAAAGATTGCAGCTACAACTATTGGATGCCACAATATGAACCAGAGAGCACAATAAATTAAAAAAAATCAGTATTTTTAAAATAGGCGATACATGATAATGATAGAGATTTGGTTCTAAGACAAAAATTGATGCAAGATAATTTGGGTAATGATTTTTCTAAGATTTGAGATGATTTTGGTCAAAATTCAAATTAAGGTGCAAAAATTTTAGAAGTAGAAAATTTCAGGACCGATCTAAAATTATTTATAATTTTAAACCACAGAAGTTCAATCATGGAGAATCAACTACTTGATGATGGATTTTCACGGAACAAGGATTAACGAGTAACTTGGCAAATAGAAAAATTTGATAGTCTCTCTCTCTCTCTCTCTCTCACACACACACACACACACACACACACACACACAGATGTTGTGTTTCTGTTTTGTATTGTTTTTAGTGCAACAATGGCCTAAATCTGAAGGAATGACGATGGGAGGCATCTAACTAAAAGGATGACGAATTAAGGAGATAAATCAAAAGCATAGATATATAATTATGCAGAAATTCAAAGGAAAACTGTAATTTTTAGAGAGAACATGGAGATCAAAGAGAAAGGGAAAATACAAACTATCAATTGAACCAAGGTATCAACACCTTTAATTTTGGTGTCTGTACTATGAAAGCAATGAAAAAACATCGGCATAGATCAATGTTATATGAGCTTGTTACGTGTTCATCCTAGTTACTAGCCCTTGCAATGCACAATATTGTAAAAGAAAAATGATCCCATAGGCGTCTTACCGTAAGGTGGAGGGCCTGATTCATCAGACCCAACAGGTGAATGTCACTTAGTTCGCACTGGCGACGGTAAATGCATCAGTCCTGTCATCTTACGAGCGAGACCTTATGGAATCACTACTCATTGTAAATAAGAATATTATCAGATATAATTTATTCCATCTAAGATTAGTTACAAAACCCAAGAAACAGAAGTAGTTGATAAGCATTTGGAGCTTCAAATGGATAATTTGAACTATAAGTGTGCCTGAACCAAAAACTGGTTATCAAAACACAATATTGATACCTAGAGGAGCAACCCATTTCGGTGAATGTCCAAAAAAGATGTATATTAATCACTTAATGCAAACTATATACACATCAAGATGTTTTTGTGATTTTTAAAAAACCATTTCTAAAATTGTATATGCTGAAATGGCTGTGCAATACCTGAGTTGATGCAGGGAATGATTGATCCAAGTCTTATTCCATTTAAGTTGTTGTCGATTGTGGGAGACAATGCTAATTAAGATGGCTTCAAATAAAGTCAATGAGAATTTTCCTTATCATCGTCGTGACATCAACCCTCTAAGATTGTGCTGAAACTTGACTACGACAACTTGGAAAGGGAGGGGCCTAATAAGAAACCTGGAAGACCAGTTGACGGGAAGGGATGTTGCTTTATTGATTACACTCATACAACCATGGAACAACCCTCCAAGGGAAACATAATAATTTAGTTATGCAGAAAATGAAGAAAAACTGAATTTTAAAGTGAAGTATTTGAAATAAAAAAGAAAAGGAGATGATGAAAACTACTAGTCATCATCACTAGCAGTTACACCAAAGGGTCGGTATGTTGGATCTTCACAATGTCTGCACATTGAAAACCTATGGGAAAGAGGAGAAACCTCTGAGATTTTATTAATTAATTGAAACCCTAACTCATGAAGAAATCCTATGATTAGTAGGAATCCTGAGTCATCAAAATCCTGTCTAAAGTAAGAATTCTCTCATAAGAATTATGTTGTGAGTAGGAATCATGTTTGAGTTAGTATCCTATACACAAAAAAACCCTAATAAAATCAAAGTCTAGACAACTTTGTAAACCTTTTCAAACTTTTTTGTAGCATGGTTAACCACGATGTGATGCACTTGTATTCCAAGTCTTACATCACTATCCTAGATTACTTGATCAATCTCTCTAAATTTTGTACGTGGCTAACAATACTAATTTAGTTAATGTCAGAAAAAGATAAGGGTTATTTTGACTCTCTCTCTCTCTTAAAACAAAAAAGGGCAAAGTAGAAAGAACTCCATAGTTTTCATTATTTGGGAGTTGGGAGTCCCCAAGTTTTCAATATTTGGGACATCCCCAAGTATTAAATACAAGGTACCTATTTATTCAGGGAAGTATTCAATTTGAGATTACAATCTAATGGAGACAAGGGAGAGTTCAATTTGAGATGACAATCTGATGGAGACAAGGGAGAGTTCTCAAGGAAACCAATAAAATGTTAGAAATCACAAGATTATAACAATGGTCTAATTTTCAAGGACCATCCTAACGGCAAAAAAATGCAATATATAATCATAATATTGCACTTTTAGAATATTAAGAAACTAAAATTTGTAATTTGCAAACATGCTAACCCAACCTTAACTAATTTATAGGGTGAATTATAAAAATTAAGGGCGGATTCTGGATTATCTTGCTAAATCTGAAATTTGAAGAGTGAGGGTGAAAAGTGAATTTTACGAGTGCTGGAGGTTGGAAGATTTGTCTAGGTTTGCATTCTAACTCCGGAGAGATGTGACCAGGATTAAATATTATGAGGCTTGGGGAGACGGAAGATTATTTTTCATTTTATAACTTTCACATCCTGGTAATTGGTCCATAATTTGTTCATGGGTTGCTAATATATAAAGTCATCTAGTTCAGGGTTGTGGTCTTCTTTGGGATCACTGGATTTACACATTTGTCTTCGAAGTGGGATCTTTAGCTACAAGTTAGTGGACAATGAAAACATATCAGGATGATAGTCTGGATTGCATGTTTGATAATAGTATTTTTGAGTGGTATATGAACAAGTGAATCTTCAGATACCATTTGACGAGGGTTGACCCCTGAAAGGAAAGCTGAGATGCAACTTTGGTCTGTTATTCATTTGATTGGAATGATGGTAGTTCAATGGTTGAGGAGTAAGAATTATGTTTTTTTTTTTTACAGTTCTTGTATGTTAGTCTTTTTTGGTATTCTCTGAATGCCATGGGTTGTTCCAGATAGCTTTTTCTGCGCGGAGAGATTTTATTGAATATTGCCTTTGGATTCTCTTGTTTTCTCAACTGGGAGTTCTTTTTTTTACTACTCTCATGCACTAGTTCTTCTATATTCATTCTCGCTGGTCTAGAAATGCAACTTTTATTCATTAAATACGTGTGCCAGGTAAATGGCCAAGCTATAGGACAGGAATCCCTCCATTTTGCAACTCGGTGGAAAACCATCTTTCTAGGAAAATACATTGTTTTAATTTTTGTGCTCCTTCATTATCTACTGCATATTTTTTTAATGCTGTTACTTTTTTTTTAATCCGCTAGCATTGGTTCAATGTGATACCATTTTATACTTAGAGAGCTGCCACTTGGTTGCTTCACATACCTGGTGAGAATGTGTCATGTTTTACTATTAGTATTTTTTTGGAGACCAGATGCACTGGTCATATACTTCATTCCTGAAACTAAAAGACGTTGTAGCAAATTAGTGATTGATGTTCTATCCAATCCGCAGCTTGTATGCAACTTTGAGGGATCTAAGAGAAACGAGAAAGAAAAGCAATGCAAAACTTCTACCAATGTGTAGTAAGTTTATAGTATACGACATAATTGACGTATTTCACATCTTTCACCCAAGACATGTAGCAGAGACCACCTAAATTGGATAAAAGTTGCACAATTAGGTACTAGGTTTATATGTATAGAATATGGATTGGGATTTGATCTATTATCCCTAATGTTGATAGTTCTCTTTCTTATTGGTGTTCGGCTTGTCAGAGAAACTTGATGTGTTTTATGTTGATGAGAAGTTATCCTGACTTCTAGTTGCAAATAAGTCTGGGAGACATTGTCCAAACCAATGGTTCTTTGAATTTAGTGTGGTGTCTTGATGCTATGCACTGTAAAGTTGGTTTTTCTAGGCAATTCCTAACATGTGTACTAATAGGTTTGTAGTGTAGGCCACTAGACAAACATGCTGGAGTAGATAGTGCATCCCCCCCCCCCCCCCTCTTCTTTCTTACCAATGTACTTTTTACTGTAATTTTCAATATGTGAAGAGAATCTGGCCTATTGCATCAGGTATATGTTCGTGCGATGTCATAGACTCATTGGCAAGTGTTTCCCTGCCAATGGCATGTATCATTTATGAAGTTATAATGCTTAGCCATTTTTCTACATGATATTTTATTAAAAAGACGGGTTCTTTTGGGGTTTTCTGTGTATTTTACCTGCACTATTGTATCGTGCACTTTATGGGTTTTTATGTCTGATTTGTCTCCTACAAAATGTTTTTTGGCATATAATCTTTCTCACATCTAATAGAAACTCTGTGCCTATTGCCTGAGGTCTCATTGACATGAAGATCAATGGCCAGTATGTCAAGTGAGAGATACTAAATGAAACAGTATTTACATTAGGTAGGAAAGTTCAGTTCACTGTTTCACCAAGGGGTAGATTATGAATGTTTCTTCAGTGCAATCAACTAACCTCTGTCAAAACCATCCACACAATTTAATTTCCATCCATATTCGCATTGTTGTCAAGGCGCGCGCCTAGGTGCCCGGAGATAGCTAGGTCCCAGTGCGCCTAGGCGAACAACACTAAGTGACGGCCTAGGCGCACGCCTAGTTTTAGGCATTGATTTTTGTTTTTTTGTTTTTTAAGTAAAACCCAACCTGCTCCCATCTTCTTTGTTCATTTTGTTGTTGTATACTTATTTATACTATGTGTTCATTGTGTTACATGCATTTGATTAGAATATGCTCAATTTTATGTTAGCAAGTGTTTGTATTCTATTTGTTCCTTTTGTTATTCACTTGTTTATACTATGTATGTGTCATTGTGTTGCATGCATTTGACTAGAATATGCTCTATTTTATCATTTTCATGTTAGTAAGGTGTTATATTGCTGTCTGTTACATATATACCTGCAAGTATAGACTATACATATATACTTGTGCCTCGAGGATGCCTATGCACATAAGGCCACGCCTAGGCGCTAGGCTCCTAGGCTCCCTCCGGGAGCCTAGCCTCACCTTGACGCCTTGACAACTATGCATATTCGTATCGGTTTATGTTTACCCTGTGAATCACTGGTGTTGAGTATAATGTATAAAAGAACTTCTTTACTTGCAGTAACAGTCTGTTTGTGAGTTTTGATTGCTGCTTTTTGGCAAGAATCATCTTCTGAGGTGGAAAGAACTTTTACATTGCTCCTTTTTGGCAACTATCATCTTAGGAATTGCACTTATGCATTCCTTCCCTTTTATCTAAACTTGCACATCATGGTTCTTGAGGTTTAAGCTTTCATTGTCCTTTTTAGTTAATGTGTGTGTAGTCACTACTCGTAGTTATGTGATGCAACCACTTCTCAAATATGCTTGATTTGTCCACTTAACTGTTTTAACATGAGCCTTATTATCTGATGTAATGTATATTTTTTGTCAGTCTCGAATCAAAAAGATTATGCAAGCAGATGAAGACATCGGGAAGATCGCATTGGCTGTACCTGTTTTAGTATGTGAGTTCTTTTCTGATTGTTTGTTAATCATACCTTATCAAATTATAATTCAGTATTATTTCACGCATTGTTTTAAAACTCGAAAACTGGACTCGACACGGAACCTTCCCAAGTAGAGTTGACTCTAAAATGCCGTAAAAACTCGACTGAGTAGTTACCTAAAACCTTGGTACATAAGATAAGTTACTAATATTTATTTTATATTTCTATATAGCATAAAATCAAATACTTTCGATATATTATACATTATATTATAATTTTATATAATTATATAAATAAACTGATGAAAAATATAACTCGGGTGAGTTTTGAACCGAGGCAACCTAGTTTTGGACCGAGTCAGCCGAGTTGTTACCGGTCCGAGTCGATGGGTGAGTTGGCTCGATTTTCGGTCGAGTTGACTTGGCCGAATCGAGTCGAGTTGGGCTTAAAACACTAATTTCACGATCAGTTACTTCATGAGTTATTCTGGTAGGGCTATTTCTATTGTCAGTGTACCTATGTGATGGCACACTCCTTTTGACTTATAATAGCAGGCTTTCAACTACTTTCAAAATGGACAGCTTTTCAAACAGCAGTGTTTACCAGCTTAAAACATATCTTTGGCATCTAGTGACCACATAAATTCCAGTTTGCTAAGTGCCCCCCCCCCTCTCTCTCTCTCTCTCTCTCTCTCTCTCTCATCCAGGATACTGGTTACTGGTACATCGTTCAACATGAACACTTGGAAATAACAAACTTTTTCAGGTTTTCATATGTTAATCATGTTCTTGTCATAAATAGATGCCAAAACGTTCTCATAATAATCTTCAACAACTGCAAATCATGCATTTGCACACATCTTATTGATTGCTTCGCATCAAATTCATCTTTCTAAATGCTTTTCATGTGGGTAGATCTACAGAGAAATATGGCATCAATGTAAAAAAAAAAAAATTGCCGACAGCAGTACTTCACATTTCTACATCAAAATAGGATGGATTATGGAGCATATGCATCTATGCTCACATTTTACGAGATTGCGTAAACTGAATTCGAATGATTGGCCATCGCTTTTCTGGTTAATCTCAGTTCTGTAAATCCAGTTTGCAGATCGTTTTTCTTTTATTTTTATAAAGAAAGTCTTCTCGGTTCTAAAGGCTTACCTTTAAGCATAACTTTTCTCCGTCCTCTTGTGTTTTTCTTCTTAAGTAAACTTAATCACAATGCTCTTTCAAGTGGACCTCAGCCTGTACATCACGTGCGTTGCTGCAAATGCCTCACGTATAACATGTAGTCATTCATGTATTAGGTGTATGTCCCCAGTCCCCTTGTACATATACAACATATTTTTATATTTTTTGTTGTTTTGAATGGCTAGGTTATTAATACCGCATTACTAAGGTCTTGGTCTTTTTTGATTATACTGATGCAGCTAAAGCATTGGAGTTGTTTCTGCAAGATCTCTGCGACAGAACTTATGACATAACTCTTCAGAGAGGTGTGAAGACGATGAGCGCTTTACATTTGTAAGTGACCTTTAATATGTTTCATAGTTAGATTTCATGAAGCTTAAAAGGAACATGCAGAACAATATGAGTTATAGAAAATCTACCGACATTGGATTAAACTGCATAACCTATTTTTTTTGGATGATAAACAAACTGGAATGAACAATTTTAACGAAAGTAAAGAAGGATTATGAAACATCATAATGTATTGACTCACATTGACTTGAGGAAGTGCATGTAGTTGAGCCCAAGATGTTCTGTTGGAAGAGCCTCATAAGGAGCCCGTGATGGAAGTCGTACATGAAAAGTTATCAGTGTTGGAATCTTTGACGGGCGAAGTGCCCGCATCTTTTAATCTTAAAAGAACAAACGAAGAAGAAGCATTCGAAGATTCAAGTAAAAAACAGTTAAATTGATCAAAAGTCAAAGATCTAAATTTTCCATCAGTATTGGATACTTTCAATTGCATCACTGAAAATCCACAAGGAGTCATCGAGAAGCAATTGCCCCACGAATACAGGGGTTGATGCTTGGTGACACTGGAGCCGTGTTCAACATCGGAAATGAGACCAAGCAAATCATTAACAATGTTTTACACCATCAACTGATCCAAATTCAAGAGCTTCATAGAAATATTTCATGAAATTTTCTCACATGTGGATATCGATGCAGGACAAGTATTAGGTCAATTTAAACATGCAAATAAGATAAAAAAAACTATTAAATTTGAGTACAGATTCAATCCTTTAGGTGTCTTTTTAGGTTTTTTTTTTTTCTGGTTGTGGTTTTAGGCATTTTTTGGGGTTTTAGAGATTTAATGAATTTTTAGGTTGTTTTCAGCAAGTAAAGACCTAGTTTTAAGTTTTAACCTTTGGTCAAAAGAGAACAGAGACTTATATGCAAAACTTTAAGTTGGATCTTTTTGTAATTTCTGGGCGAGAAATACATCAAGTCTATCTAGCCATATCCCCTTGATTTTAGGGACTATAATCCCATTTTCGAGGAGACGACAAATGCATATATTTGTTCTCTATTTTAGGGATGGACTCATAAGAGGGAAGAACAAAAAAAGGATCACAAATGCATTTATTTAAGGAGATGGAGATAGGGTTGCACTCTCATGTTGATATTAAGTTAAGAAGAGGATTTTTCTTCTAGAATAAGTTTCAAGGCTATTAAAGCTCCTAAATAGATGCTACCTTATCCTACTTTGCTTGATATCTACATCACCAGAAGATTATTCAAAGATCAGAAAAGTTAGAGAATGTCAAAAAGCAAGAAAAATAGAAAATCTCTAGAATTGGGTACGAGCCCTATACTTGTTTATGTATAATCATATGTTTGTATCTTAGACACCTTTTCCATTTTTATTTTGCTAGTGGGTTGTCAGCTATATTAGGAATAGGGATGTAATGTCTAAATTGTTGTAAGAAGAGAGGGAGAAGGGCACACGGTATCTCTAATGACAACTGCTTCTCACGAACGTGAGGCCCTCTTGTGTATTAACCATATGTTTATAGGATTAGGGTTTTGGTGCCCATACGTGGTCTCCACTTTATATAACACTCCCTCTTGGATGCCTACTTTCAAAACATTTTATTATTAAAACGTTGCTAAGGAAAACCCAATTGGGACAAAACCTTTAGCGAAAGAAAAGGAGTTCGTGTTCTTCAGGAACTGATTCTTCATGGATAGGTTCTTCAAGAACAAGTTTGTCAGGAACTGATTCTTCTGGAATCTCTGTGAGTGCGACTTATGCTGCCTCGTTAACACCTTTCAATGGAAAAATCCTGTAGCAAAAAACTTCATCATAGGAAAAAGAGTACAATGCGCAAAGACATTCTTCTGGATGTCTCAATCTGCATCTGTAGGATACTCCCCCACACCTTTACTCCTACTTTCTATTACATGTCTGGCTTACATCAATCTTTAACATAAAAATACTCCCTCCCAATACATCGAGATACTACTTCTCACCCCATATTATTATATCAATTTTCATTTATATGCATTGCTGATGAAGTCTTCTCATGCCAATCTTTTGATGTTAAATTTCCATTCTAATCCTTTATGTGTGTAAGGGGGCACGCACCCATAGGCGGACATGCGTGTATGGAAATCTTTCGGGAGTACTATGTGATCGATGCATGCCTTGAAGACTTACGGGTAAATTTTACAAGACAACAATACACCACAATGTTTTTTTTAATAAACCGGCCAACGATTAGAGGACAGGGCGCTAGAGCAAGGGCTTAAAGAGTACTCAAGCTCATAAGAGGAGCGTGGCAGAGATAAGGATGCTAAGGGAGATGTTTGGAAAAACTAGGAAGGATGGACTGAGGAATGAGTATTAGAGAAAGGGTTGGAGTGGCACCAATTGAAGATAAGTAATGAAGAACATATTAAGATGGTTTGGGTGTGTACAACCTAGACCAGAGGCAGCCCCAATAAGGAGAGGATCCCAGATTTGTTTGGAAGGTCCAAGGAGGAGGGGAAGACCTAGAATAACATTGAAAGTTATTAGAAAAGACATGAAAGAACTTTCACTGACAACACATAAACCCTAAATAAAAATGAATGGTTCAAAGGATTCATAAATCTGACCCCAAATAGATGGGACTTAGCTTGAGGGTTATGGTTATGGTTTGTATCCGCAAACATGCATGAGACCAGAATGAGAAGTTGATTGTTATCATAAATTGGTCCATGGATCTTTAGTTGGAGCACATCAAGTTCCCCATATTTTGTATCTTTGGCATTGCTACCACGAGGTCAAGCACCAAAACATCAAGAGAATCATACCTAGTTTCATTCTGAACATCAAATATACTTATCAATTACTCTATCCCTAGGGAGCACGAACATATATACGGTCACGGGACACGACAAATCCTAAAAAAGTAGGACTCACACACACACACACACACACACACACACACACACACACACATATATATATATATATATATATATATATATATATATATATATATATATATATATATATATATATATATATATATATAGGTGAGTGGAGCCTGGACCTCAGGTGCAGCATTCACGCTGCACCCGTACCCTGCATGCATGCCACGTGGCCTTCCTCTCCCGAAATCCGATCAGAAACATCACCTCCGAGACCGCATCCGTTTGGGACGAACCTCAGCCGTCCGATCGACTGAATTGAACGGATGGCATTCCACCCGGCCTTGCTGTTACTGTGGTAGCCACAATAACAACGAGAATCCGGTCGCAACAGTAACAGTAAGAATCTGGTCCAGGGGAATCCCATCCGTTCGATTCAGTCGATCGGACGGCTGAAAGCATTTTCGCGATTACTGTAGCCGCTACAGTAATCGCGAATTTTTTTTCAACCGCCCGATCGACTGAATCGAACGGATGGGATTCCCCCGGACCGAATTCTCGCTGTTACTGTGACCGCCACAGTAACAACGAGGCCGGGTGGAATGCCATCCGTTCGATTCAATCGATCGAACGACTGAGGTTCGTCCCGGACGGATGCGGTCTCGGAGGTGCTGTTTCCGATCAAATTTCGAGAGAGGAAGGCCATGTGGCATGCCTGTAGGGCACGGGTGCAGCGTGAATGTTGCACCTGAGGTCCAGGTTCCCCGCCCCATATATATACTAGTGCATGCCCGTGCCTGTCGGCACTGCAGCGGGTCGCCTTCGGCGGCAACACATCTGTCAGCAATGCAGCGGGCCGCTTTCGGCGGCAAAACCCCCCCGAGCATCACCACCCCCACCCCCACCGTCGTATGCGACGACAACATACTTGACCGCCTTCGGCATGCCCGTGCCGTTTGGCACGAAGCGGGAGTCTTCGGTGCGACAACATACTTGGCCGCCGGCACTGCAGCGGACCGTCTTGACAACACACTTGGCCACCGGCACTGCAGCGGGCCGCCTTCGGCGATAATACACCTGTTGGGCCGAAGAAGCGGCAAGACACCCCCCGATTGGCACGAAGCGAGAGAGATCGGAAGAAGAGAGAGAATGAACGGCTGTATGACTGTTTCTTTTTGTCTAGTCAGTATTTGGTTCCATATTGTCCTAGTTAGCACAAAACCTCCTTCCCTTGTTATATAGACAATGCATATGGTGTAAGGGAGCTAATTGTTGTGCATATATATGAGGGAAGAAGTTAATATCGTGCATATATATATATATATATATATATATATATATATATAGAGAGAGAGAGAGAGAGTGTGTGAACGGTTGTGATGACTTTCTTTTTTCTAGTAAGCATTTGGTTCCATATTGTCCTAGTCAGCACAAAACCTCCTTCCCTTGTTATATATATATAGGCATGCTAAGGTGCGGTGCGTGCGGTGTCGTACCGCAACCGTCTGATGCACCGCTGCGGTGCATACGATGCACGCAGTGGTGCATCAGACGGCTGCGATGCGACGCCGCATGCACCGCACGCCGCGTTTTAGCATATATATAGAGAGAGAGAACCGATCTCATGCCATATCGTGCTGGATGCGATAATGCGATAATCATTTTCGGCCGTCCGATCGATGTGAATCGGACGGTTCAAATCCTTTCCGTCCGGTTAAAAGCTTTAATCGTTCCCGACCGTCCGATCGGCGTGAATCGGACGGTTCAAATCCTTTCCGTCCGGTTAAAAGCTTTAATCGTTCCCGATCGTCCGATCGGCGTGAATCGGACGGCACAAATCCTTTCCGCCCCGATTAAAAGCTTTAATCGTTCGATCGAATGATCGAACGGATGAGATCTCATTCGAATTGGACAAAATATAATCATACTTTTTTGTCTTATACGAATGAGATCTCACGGCGCTTTCCGCCGGTTAAAAGTTTTAACCCTTTCCGGCCGTCCGATCGGTATGAATCGGACGGCACAAAACCTTTCCACTCCGGTTAAAAGCTTTAACCGTTCGATCGAATGATCGAACGGATGAGATCCGTGAGATCTCATTTGAATAGGACAAAACATAATCATACTTTTTTGTCTTATTCCAATGAGATCTCACGGCGCTTTCCACCGGTTAAAAGCTTTAACCCTTTCCGGCCGTCCGATCGGCATGAATCGGACGGCACAAAACTTTTCCGCTCCGGTTAAAAGCTTTAACCGTTCGATCGAATGATCGAACGGATGAGATCCGTAAGATCTCATTTGAATAGGACAAAAAAGTATGATTACTCTTTGTAAATGAGATCTCACGGATCTCATCCGTTCGATTATTTGATCGAACGGTTAAAACTTTTAACCGGGGCGAAAAGGTTTTGTGCCGTCCGATTCATGCCGATCGGAGGACCGAAAAGGGTTAAAGCTTTTAACCGGTGGAAAGCACGTGAGATCTCATTGGAATAAGACAAAAAAGTATGATTGTGTTTTGTCCTATTCGAATGAGATCTCACGAATCTCATCCGTTCGATCATTCGATCGAACGGTTAAAGCTTTTAACCAGGGCGGAAAGGATTTGTTCCGTCCGATTCATATCGATCGGACGGCTGAATCGCATTATCACGATATCGCATGAGATCGGTTCTCTATGAGGTCAGGGTTTTAGGGGTAGTCGGGAAGTAAGAGAGAGATCATGGGGGGAAGAGAGAGAGAGAAATCAGGGCTCTACAATTAAGGGGAGGGGGGACCACACACATAGGTGGCAGCTCTAGGTAATTAACCATCAGTGGGAAAAACGCCCTCAATTATATTATAAAATATAATTTATTCACAATATGGTCCTTTGTTCATTTAATTATTATTCTTCTCAATCTCATCCCTCCATCTTAACTACATTCAATCTCATCCGTTCCCCCTACCCAAATGAATCTCAATCATCCTTTACATCAGCATGCTCTTTTTTATCTTAGCCTTTTTTTATATAATCGGACGGTTGTGATGACTGTTTTTTTTGTCTAGTCAGCTTTTGGTGCCATTTTGTCTAGTCAGCACGAAAGCGCCGTGCCATGTTATATATATATATATATATATATATATATATATATATATATATATATATATATATATATATATGGGGAGGGATACTCTTACAAGTCACCTCTTACAAGTGCCTCTTACAAGTGATCCGGGCCGTCCGTTCCGATTATGATGGAGGGCCCGGATCATCATCATCATTCTCTCTCTCTCTCTCTCTCTCTCTCTCTCTCTCTCTCTCTCTCATACACCCGACCCCCCCTCCCCCTACCCCGATCAGAACCCCCCCCTCCCCTGGCTCCGGCGGCCCACCTCCGACCCCCTCCCGTCCGTCGAGCCCCCCCCGACCCCCTCCCGTCCGTCGAGCCACCCCGCCGGCTCCGGCCCCGTCCCCGACCCCGCAGCTCCGGCCGTCCCCGACCCCGCAGCTCCGGCCAGCCCCGACCCCCCCCGCCGGCGCAGCATCCCGACCCCGACCCCGATCCGCCGCCGGCGCAGCACCACCCCGACCCCGATCCGCCGCCGGCGCAGCACCCGGACCCCGATCCGCCGCCGGCGCAGCCCCCCGACCCCCTGCCGGAGTGGATCGGGGCTGCGCCGGATCGGGGGTGTCGGGGCTGCGCCGGAGGGGGTTGGGGCTGCCGCCGGGGTGGGTCGGGGCTGCCGCCGGAGGGGAGGAGGTCGGGGCTGCACCGGAGGGGAGGGGGGTCGGGGCTGGTCGGGTATGAGGGGCTGCAATCGTGAGAGAGAAAGAGAGTGAGAGTGGGATGCTTTAATCGGGTCCATCCAACTGAAAATGGACGGCCCGGATCACTTGTAAGACTTCACTTGTAAGAGGTGACTTGTAAGAGTATCCCTCCCCTATATATATATATATATATATATATATATATATAGCATCGTTGCTGCACCTCTCGCTTGTTTACCTCCCTAGAAGTTTTGGAATTTGATGAAATTTGGTGAGGGTATTGTCTACGGTTAGATGATCATCCTTACCAATTTTAATCAAATTTCAAAACTTCTAGGGGGGTCAAATGGTCGAAGCAAAATCTGCAGATTTTAACGGTGACTGCGGACAGCTGATTTTGCTTCGCCCATTTGACCCCTCTAAAAGTTTTGGAATTTGATGAAAATTGGTGAGGATGATCATCTTACCCTAGACAACACCCTCACCAAATTTCAAAACTTCTAGGATGGTCAAACAATGCTTGAGGTGCAGCAACGACGCTGCACCTTAGGTCCAGGCTCCCCTTACCTTTTATATATATATATATATATATATATATATATATATATATATATATATATATATATATATATATATATATATATTGTCACACACAATGGACATGCATGAAAATACTAAGAATCTTCATAAACTGTGAATTCATAACAAAACATGACTTTCGTATTAACCATTCATCATGTTTAGCATTTAAAATCAACATCCATAATAAATAAAAGCATTTTGTTTTTTTAAAACCTATATTTTTTGATAATAAATCCAAAATGATCTTAGTTTTATATAAGGAATCAACAAGTTTTTTAAATTACAAAAAATACCCGTGTTTTTAAAAAATATTTTACTTTCAACCTTGTGTGTCCAAATGTGTCTTTAAAGTATCCACGAAGAGTCCAAGGTGTATTAGCTGGATATATATATATATATATATATATATAGGGTCAGGTTCAATGGACACTATTTTTGCACTCAATTTTTTACACCGATTTTAAAATCATTAGATAGAGGTTTCATAAGTTGTTGATTTTTTGTGAGCATAATCACCTTGTCTTAGATGACACATTCACAAAAAATAGCACATTCTAAAGCCTCCAAGTACATCAAAACTAAAAGGCTTTATCGACCGTCCATTTTAATCTTTAATTTGAAGAGCACATTTAATAAGTCTAGAGGCTTTAGAATGTGCTGATTTTTTGTGGATGTGTTATCTAAGACAAGGTGATTATGCTCACAAAAAATCAACAACTTATGAAACCTCTATCTAATTATTTGAAAATCGGTGTAAAAAATTGAGTTAAAAAACAGTGTCCATTGAACCTGACCCATATATATATATATATATATATATATATATATATATATATATATATATATATATATATATAGGGGCATGCTATGCTGCGGCATGCGGTGCGTGCAGCATCGCACCGCATGCCGCATTCAAGCATTTCTCTCTCTCTCTCTCTCTCTCTCTCTCTCTCTCTCTATATATATATATATATATATATATATATATATATATATATATATATATGATTAGAAAAACTAGACACATACGAGCTATGCCCAACGTTCTAAATTTCGATTTCGGCTAATATTTCCATATTGTGGAATATGGAAATATTTCGACAGTTGAAATATTGCAGTTTTATAGAAATGATAGAAATATCATTAAAGGTGATTGAATTTTTTAACGAAACTCTTGCCAATCATAAATCAAGTATAGATACATAATGTGAAATGCTTAAATTATATTTTTACACTATCAAATGTTTAGGAGGTTCATGTAGTATGTATTTCTATACATATTGTATAGATAAATAATTGTCTACGATATACAACATATCCAAAGTTCGAGTGATTTCATCAATATTAAGATCTTTTTTTTTCCCAAGAACTTCCATAATTTTAAAAGGTAAATTTGATAATTTCAGTTATTTATCCCCAGATCCATTGTAAGAATATGAAATCTTGAATCTTGATAGATTTGATATTCTTGTACCATTATATTAATTAAACAATTAGAAACGGATTAATTGGAAGGAATATAAGATTTACCATATTTCATAAAATTACACTTCCATTTGATCGAAAAGACATTTAAATGCGTTTTTCGTTGAATTGATCTTCCTAGGTTGGTGTTGGATGGTAGATCGCACACCTCAAAACAAATTTTCGAAAAAATCACACCGGAGAAGTGAAACGATATGCTTTGAGGGTTTAAAGTTTAGGGTTTAGATTTTAAGGGTTTAGGAGTAAAGATTCAAAATTTCGAGAATTTTGAAAATTTCAATATCTTTTGGAATATTTCTGTCCCCCACATTTCATTTCGAGGGTCGCAAAAATGGAAATATTTCGTGAAATTTCGGGAGATTTTGAACCATGGATGCTATTCAAATCGGGACTAGTTCTCAAGCGGCATTTTGTCGACCGACTAATCCAGATTCTTTCATAGCTAGGCGGAATCCTAACTAGTGACTAGGACTAGTCGGGATTTTTTATGCAAGGTACGTGTTCAGCTTGAGTTTCTGAAAGCTTTTTTTTTTTGCAAGGAGTCACTGCAAACAATTTTTTTTTGGATTTTTTTGCATTGCCTCGAAGGTTTGAGTCACAACTATGCCTCTTCCCTATAATCATCTGTTGAGGACCTGGGAATCTGAGATAAAAACATAGACAAATAATTATTGTTTATTTGTTGATATCCGTATAACCCTATAATCAAAATTGGGGTTGTTCACAGATTAAACAACAACAAATAAATATTGTGATGAATTTTTAATTCTTAATCCTCTGACATGGGCATGAAGCCTATACAACTATGTTCTGTTACTTACGTATTTATACCCATGCTGTGAAGTGTGAAGGCATGCATTTTTATTGACTGACTAATATCATATACTTGTTGATATTTATGCTAGTTCATATATCATATATGTTTAGGGAGGAGGGAGCTCAGGGAGGGGTCAGAATAAGTTTTGGCCGACTTGGGACCTACTATTGACTTTGATTGCATAGCGTATGAGAGGTATCCGACACGTGTCCAAGGCATGTACGACGAGTGTCGATGTCCAACACGTGTCGGGCACGGACACAGCACATCTAGGCAATGCTTCCTAGCTAAGTCCTCAACAATCATCTTTTATTACATTTAGCAATTATATCTTCACACGCGAACTTGGGCATAAGTTTAGCAACCCGGATATGGGTCGGACATGCTTGTTAGATATCCTGACACGAACTCATGTTATCCTAATCATAAGGATAGGATTGGATGCATCTTGACTAGTATGAAACTTAATTTATTGGCTACTCCGACAATAATGACAATGTGCATTGAAGATATGTGTGCATTTCTTCACTTCATATTTCTTTTGCTTGCAGAAAGTCAAATGCCCTACTTTTTATGGAGGGGCTCAAGGCATACAATGTTATAGTACTCCATATTTCGTGTTTTTTAAATTCTGTTTTTCACATTCTCTGTATATACTATGATAGGATGCGAACACTTTATGGGTCATTATTAGTGACACTAAAATAGATGCAACACAATAATGGTAGTAGTTCTGTAATTTCTAACTCTACAAAGATATAATTCTATGAATTGTTTTAAAAAATATTTTCTTTCTACCAAACACTGTTCTTACTGAATGTGTGCAGCTGAGAGACACATACACCAATTTATGTACTTGCAGAGGCTGCTGGCTCATTTGCTGAAATCAGGCTTTCAACTTCGACCCATACCATGGATCAGTTGACCAAAGCTTGTTGACCTGGACTTGTTCTGAGCTTTTCTGAGGGTATTACAGCTTGAGCCAAGTGGTAATGGTGAAACCATGTCTCTCTGGAGCCAACTATAGTGTGCTCTGGGCTTGTTGTCCTTGGTAACAGGCTGGGCTTTTTGTTGATCCTGGCCTGCCCTTGAAGTCAGTTGGTTCACCACATAAGTGTACTTTTTGCTAATCTTCAGTTTTAAGAATGGCCATATGTAGTCAAGCGTCACCTAGGCGTTTTGGACCCCTCGGCGCATAGGCAACCCCCTAGGCAGACGGTTTTTACTAAGCGATCACCCAGGTCCACCTAAGACCATCTAGGTACCTGAACAGTTTTTCACTTGATCCCATTTGGGGGTTTTTCCAAAATTGAGTTGAATTTTATCCAGTACAATAAAAAAATTAGGGTTTTTCAAAATTGAGTTGAATTAACTCAAATTAAGTTGAATTAAGTCAAAATTTAGTGGCATTAACTCAAATTTAGTTGAATAAACTCAAAATTGAGATGAATTAACTTAAATTCTTATGATCGGTTCATAAGAATTTTGGGGTTTTCCAAAATTGAGTTCAATTAACTCCAATTCTTATGATGGGTTCATAAGAATTTGGGGGTTTTTTTTAAATTTTGTTGAATTAACTTAAATTCTTATATATATGTACCATGTAGGCGCCGCTTAGTCTAGACAAGCCAAAACTCTTAGGCGTCGCCTAGCCGCATTGACTACACTGGAATGACCAGTTATTAATGGAGCATGCACACATAGTTTCTTCAATCTTGCCTCGGAATTCTTCAGGTTCTTTGTCTTGCTGTCGCATTCCCGATTTCTGAATGTTCTTTAATGAGTTTAATGCAAGCAATTGTGATGACAGAGAGCATATGCTGATCATGTGTTCATCTTCATGAATCAATTTTGTAATATTTATTCAACTTGATTGTTTCTAATCTTGAGTTTGATGTATACGATGTCTCTGTGTTTCAGAAAGCAGTGTGTGCATAGCTTTAATGTCTTTGATTTCCTGAAGGATATCGTGAACAAAGTTCCTGACTTGGGTGGTTCTGATGCGGGTGGCGAGGATAGATCTGTCAAGAGGAGGTGAGATGGTGTTACATCTGGTTGATTAGGGTTGTTGCCTTTGTTTCTTGTTTTTGTCGGAAATGTAAATAAGAATTGTAATTCCCTCCAGGAAAGCTGCTGATGAAGACAATGACAGTGACGAGGAGACGAAACGGAGCAGGATTGTAAGAATTCCCATCTCCCTTGCCCTTTGAATGTACTTTCTCATCATCGTCGCATAATTCATAAACTTGCTATAATCCTTCTTGGTTGATACTTTGTTGAATGATAAAAGGCTTTGCTTTGCAGCATGAGACAGCTGGTCACAGCGGAAGAGGGCGGGGGAGGGGCCGTGGGAGAGGGCGAGGTGGCCGAGGCGCCCGTGGAGCCGAGAGGGAGAACACCCCCTACGATAAATGTGAGGACGACCCTGGGACCTCGCCTCTTCATGACGAGAAACAGCTGCATCCAAGATCCGAAACGGTGGATGTGGACTTCACCGCGGGAGCACAAAAGGGAGCGGCAATGAGCGACGGTCGCACTGGCGGCGGCCCCGTCCGAAACTTTGACCTGAACCTGGATTTGGATGAGAACGGGGATGCGGCCGCGGGTGTAGCAACCGCATCCGGCACGAAGAAGGATGAGATGAAGCACGAGGAGTACCCCGGGTGGTCGCTATCCGAGATGGATCGGATGGGAATCAGCCCACTTCAGCTTGCATTATCAAGCCAGATAGGAGATGAAGAGGAAGAGGATTATGACAATGAAGAAGGTTAGCTGCACCCCCAAAGATATTGACTCTGATATAGTTGGTGGTATATAGCTGTTTCTCCCTCCACTTGAGGCATTTTAAAAACTTTTTGAGAGCCCAGGGAGCAGGATTCATGAGCAAACCCTAAACTGCAGTGAACACACCTATGGAGATGTTTAATGGTAGAGAGAGGCTCAAGGCCTTGTATGAGATGTAGCCATGTAACTAACACTAACTGTAACATTTTATCTAATTTAATAGTTCCCTGGTGATACTATGTATTGGTGTCAGCAGAGTCTGTTCCTGTTTTTTCCCCCTCTTGACCTTCTGATGCCGCCGGAGGCTCCAGGGAGGCCAGGTGATTGGATCTAATGGTGTCTGAAGGGTCGATGCTTCCCCGTCTTCTCTCTTCCTGTATATAGGGGATCCGCTTCTGCTTGGAGTTTTGTTATCGCGATCTCCGGTGGCGTGCAGCTTCTTCCGGCTCGAATCTGCTTTGTCCTCCCTCATTTCGGGGATTTCCTGGTCAGATCACTGATAGGGTGGTAGATCTGGATCCCGATCGATTGGTTTTCACCGTGGGTTTCTCCAGTCCTCTCCTACTTGGTGGGTTCCTGCGATTTGAGGCGACAGTGGTAGTTCCCGGAAGTCGAGACGAGGCGGCTATTCCTTTCCTTCGAGCTAAAGCTGGCTTCCTGTTAGTTGCTGGATTTTTGGGTTTTTTTTTTTTGTTCTCGTGTAGATCCGAGATATAATTTTTGTTTTTTTTTTCTTCATCGGAGTTTGGCAAGTATGTGGTGTTCTCCCGCTAGAGGGTGATGGTGTAGGCGGCGCTTGTGCCCCTCTTGCCCTTGATGGTGTATCCTGGCGGTGTGGCCTGCTGGTGTGGTGGTGTTGTTTAGGCCTAGGGCCGGTCTTTCTGCTGGTGGCCGATGGGTTGTTCTTGCGCCAGGCTGTGGCACCTCCCGAAGGTTCAATGACCTCCGCCTTTGCAATACAACAAATAATAATAATAATAATGACACATTAAGCAATGGCAAAGCCTCCCGCTGGTGGGGGTGGCTTGTGCTTGAACCAGGCTGTGGCACCTCCTGGAGGTCTGATGACCTCCGCCTTTGCAATAATAATAATAATAAAAGAACGACACGCTAAGCAATGGCAAAGCCTCCTAATCAGGGGTGCAACTTGGGTGGGTTGAACCTTACCCAATCCAAACCTGGCTCTGGGTCGGGTTTGGGCTCATTTTATTGAAGGACGGGTTAGGCTCGGGTTAAAAAGTCAACCCGAACTAAGTTTGGATTGGGCCTGGACTAATGGGACGGGCAACCCGAATCCAAGTTGAGCACAACATGTCACCGTATAGGCCCCATGAATCTTATTCCCAACCTACATAGGCACAAACCATCCGGCAGAGGAGGTAAGAGAACTTATTGGTAAGGTCCAAAGATAAAATAATTTTTTTGATATTTAGTTTTTTAAAATTTAAAACTTTAGACAAGTAATAAAATAACATTATCTGAATCTGTGCGATCTGACCCTACCCACCAACTTGCGCTGACCTAAGTTTAACTTGTGCTAGGAATTTTTTTTCTTGGATTGGGCTGCATGGGTTGAAGATCGGGTTGGTTCGGGAGGATTCTACGACTCGAGTTAGGCTTGGGATGACATCCAACCTGATCCAATCCGCCCGAGTTGCAGCTCTACTCCTGAGATCTGCGGCACAGGAGAGGAACACTTCAGCTGTGTTTGGACAAGCTTTTTAGCTTTCAGGCCGTGATGGCTTGTCAACCCTTTAGCCGCCCTCCCGTTGGAATCTGAGGAGAGAAGCCACATTGAAAGTTCGTGTTTTCAAAAACGGGGGTGACATTTTTTGAGGGCGGCTACCTATTCAGTATTGTCAAACATTTTTAAAAAAGGGAAATTTTATTTATACCCCAAAACTACTTCAAACATTAGGCTCCACCTCATATCTCTTATCCCTTTTAACTGAAAACCCAAACTACCTCCACCTACGTCCTTTGTCCACTTCCATACCGCCGGAGACGCCACCGCTGGAAGCGGCAGAGCTAGGAATTCACTCTAGTGGGAACATAAATTCTAAGAGAGAAAGAGATAGAGAGAATAGAGTTTTGACATACACCCTATCTTTTTTTTGGGGAGGAGGGACTTGGGTCACCCCCTGGCCTGGGGTAAGGAACAGGCTTTCGTCTCCGATCGTGAGTTTCAAATAGAGGAGACACAAATGGAGATCCGAGTATTCGAAAATGGCCGTACCGTGCAGCCTATGTGCGGGATTGCGATCTTCGGCCACTGCAAGCCTAAGAGCAAAGGTGGGACGAATTGAACGAGATGAATCAGTTTTTTTTTCCGTTAAATTACAATTTGCTCCCTGAAATTTAGCTTGAAATCACTTAACCCCCCTGTAGTTTATTTTGTTCCAAATCGCTCCCTAAAGTTTGAAATGTCAGCATAATACCCCTTTTGTCAACTATTTAATTACCTCATTGGGTGATTTTTATTGATCAAAACAGAAATGAGGGGGGGGGGGGAGGGAGAATGTAGTTCTTTAACTATAGGGTGGTCAAGTGTTTTTGGACTAAACTTCATAAGAGCAAGTGTAATTTCTCTCTTTGAAATCTCAGTGGGGGCAGTTGCCCCAACTGGGCCTTAGTTGGCTCCGCTAGTGGGCCACCACTTCCTCTCCTCCTTCCCCATCACCGCCAGAGCCACCACATGCACTCAATGAGCCCGCCATCAAAGCCACCTCCTCCCTCCTTTCCACCACCACTGAAACCCTAACCAACGGTAGAGCCATCCACCGCCCTCTTCCTCCTCTGCCACCCTCCGTCCTCAGCACCCGTCGTCATACCCACCCGTTCTTCCAATCGATCCTCTAGAGAGCGACCCACCTCCAACCAGATATCAATCTATCCGCCAGCGATCTGCTGCGATATCGGACCAATCCATCAGGGAATCACCGCCAGTGCAGCCGTCGGGGAAGAGGAGGAAATTTGCCGAAGGAGGAAGTAGAGTAGTAGTAGCAAGAAAGCAGAGGAGGAGGAGGACATCAGCGTGGCGGCGGGCGATTTGGAACAGCAGGCAGAAGTGGAGGTATTATAGAAAAAATTGTTTATATTCGGGTGGGTAGAGAGAAGGTGGGGGTGGCAGTAAAACTTCCCAACCAGAAACCAGCTTACCATCCCTTCAAATCACACAAGCACTTCAGGAAACCATTCTATGAAACTGATAAACCGCAGTCATCACATAATTCTACAGAAGTAAACAGAGAAACAGCACCCACTGTAACAAATCAGCATCTACAAGGGTCTGCGTAATTATTGTGCATCAGTTGGCCACAGTACAAGGCATTTTATTCAGAGAAATATACACGCATTACTAGTTACTGACCCCGGCAAAGCCTGAACTGCATCAGATCCAAATGAAAGGTACATGATGCCATGATCCTGCACACTTCCCGCCTTAAACACCTCATGCTTTGCGGATCAAAACTCGGGTGGCGCCTTCAATCCTCTGCACGACAAGATCCGCATACGAAAACAAACATCAATTGCGTTCATCTTTGTTGCACAAATTATAAGCCAAAGAACTGAAACGAAGCAACATTTCCTGCAATAGAAATCTGTCAAACCATATTGTACAGAAAATTGCACCCGAAAACGGGAGCCAACATCAAGTTCAGACCGAACGCCTTGGACGGGTAGCAAATGGTTTGAGTCGAAATGGTTAGGTGACAAGGAGGTGCTCATAAAAATTCAGTAAGCATTTGATTGGAAATGTCAGAATTAGGTGGTTAAAGAATTGGGGTGGATAAAGTGTGGAGGAAGAGGATAATTAAAATAAGGTGTTATTAGCCTAAGGCCCCTCTGACTATCCTTGTAGTTTCATAAACCCCTCTATCTTTTGCGTAGAGCATGCATGCATCTTCGTAAGAACCTAACCAGAAGGATATTTAATTACTTGATTTCTTCACTATTTTCTTCTTTACCCCTTCTTTTGCAGTTAGGATGTTAGAAAAAAGAAAGAATGTAAACGAATATTCCCAATTTAACCTAAACCATCTTTTAAGTCTCGCTATGGTTCAAAACGAACTCTACCAAGCTAGTTCGATCACCTGTAGATTTGGTTGGTTCCAGCTCCATGGAGAGGTCATGAACTGGTTCACAAGGTAAAAGTACTGGTTATGGCCATCGATCACTTGCATTACGGCAAAGAACATTTTCTATGTCAGTGGATATCTGAAAGACACTTTCTGAGTGGATTCAGGTATATCAATTCATATCCACTGGGTTTTGATTTTGACACTTTGTTGTGGGAATGAGGTAAGGGAGAACATCCCATTCCCTCTTCCAAATGTGCTGAGTGTGTAAAGTAAAATTGTTTCAAGTTCAAGTTCTAATAACCGGAATCAACAACGGTCTCACATAACTCAAGAACATCATGTAGGTTTGTTAAGATGCACCTTGATAAGGTTTTACTTGGGTTTTGTTTGACCAATTCAACCTACGTAGGCAATGAGGTTGATTAACTAACATTAGGCATTGAGGTTGATTAATTAACATTAGGCATCTAATATTAACAATGATCATGACAAGGCCATAGTGATTCTGTTGTGAGAATGTCAGGAGAATTTTGAGAGGAAGCATTGTTCTAAAATGCAGTTTGGGTGGCCGCCCAGGTGTTTGCCTAGGCGTTTTGGGCCTCAGACCACACCACATAGTTGTGACCACTTTCTCAGTGCCCAAAGGGGAAAGAGTTGATGACTGTCGAAAGCAGTCACTTTAAGTTTCTTTTCTCCCTTCTCCTTCTTTACGTTCTTCCTTCTAGTCATCTATCTTTACTTCTTAAGCTAGTATATTACTAGTCCATTGTTACCACTTGGAAGAAGGATGACAGAGCCTTCCTTGGTCTATTGTGAACACCTGAAAGAATGATGACAGTGACAACATAGTAGTTAAATTAACATTAATATAATGATTTTACAAAATTCCAAGTGCCTCAATCTCTGGGCTCCCGCTTAGGCTGCTGACTTCCGCCTTGCCGCCTTGGAAACCCCCCACTGCTTTAGGTCTGCCCAGTGCTTTTTAAAACATTGAGAGGAGGAACTATGCACTTTATGTATCAATGTATTTTCTGCTTGATTATATAAACCCTTGCTAGTTGATTTCATAAGTATTATGTTCTCATTGTTAATCTTAATTCTAGCAAGTAAAGCCTTGTCTGATATAGTGGTTACTGGTTAGCAATCTCATCAATACAAAGGTGCATGAGTTCGAAGCACGGTGGAGGTAACATTTTGCATCATACTGACCTATCAAGAAAAGGAGAAAAAAATGAGGAAATTACACTTTGCCCTCTGTAGTTTCACCCGAAATCACTCAGCACCCTTGAAGTTAAAAAACTATAGTTTGCCCCCGTCTGTTCCAGCAATAGGTGTTTTTGTTAAATGCTGTAGTGAATAGCTCACAGAGGGGAGTTAAAAGTCTTATTTTGCCCTTGGTTACAGTTATAAGTATTAGTTTTTTGTTAAATGCAGCAATAGATAGCTCACAAAGGTGGGTTGGGTGTTAATTTTGCAAAACTATAGGGGCTAGTTTGGCAAGAAAAAAAAAGCTTTATGGGGGGTTAAGTGATTTTGGGTGAAACTACAGGAGGGCAAAGTGCGATTTTCCCAAAATTAAGGCTTGAAGATTAACCTCTATAGACTCGTTGGAGCATAGAGATAGGCTTGCAGCCACTACGAAAGAGGGAGTTGTGGCCCCATCCTTTTATGGTTTACATGACGGAGGAATAGGGAACTAAAGGATAGACACGGACACCGACACAGATATGGACATGCGACATGGCAAACCCTAAAAAAGTAGGATACAGACACTGCGAGGATACGACAATAAATATATGCAATACATTTATTTATACTTAATATGTCTATCACTCATGCAGTCATGCTTATTAATTGATTTTATAAAATATAAAGACAAGGGGGAGGTTCAAAACATCTATAAATGGGCATGCAATGAGTAAGATCGAGGGTTCGAATGGTGCAAACCTCCATATCAATCTTTTTGTTTACCGATTGTCTTTTACCAAAAGGAATACACTCCTTACAAAAAAAAAGACTTCGAATGTGTTTACTTTTACACAAGGAACCCAAATTTCCCTAAATTATAAAAAGACCTCATATTTTTTAAAAAAACTTATGCTTTTGACCTTATCGTGTCTAAAAATGTTTACACATGTCCTTAAATGCCTTCAACGTGTCCAAGACGTATACGACAAAAAAAATTTAGTAAAAAAAATAGGGACACATACTACATGTGTCCAAGGCATGTCCGACACGTGTCGGACCTGGACACGGCACCTCAAGCGAAGTATTCATGCTTCATAGATAGAGATTCATCCTAATATTAATTTTTCTAATGATTTTGGATGTGTTCTTTCTTTTTATGTCTTTTGGGTGTATACTTATTGACCTATAATTATTAATGTTTATTCCGCCATCCTTCATTTGAATCTAGATGGTAAATTTGTTTTTTTTCATAAATTCCCTTTTAAGATTGTCAATTTGTGTGATACCCTGGCATAAATTACATGTATAGCCATGGAATTGGTTAAAAAAAGGTGTAGTTATACCCCCGGAATACACGTTTTTTGATATTTTGAAATTACATGTATATCTTTATTATGGACATTGGTTCACATTTTTAGAATTTCCAAATGTATAGTTACCATTTGAAAGTTTGTGAGGGTATACATGTAAATTGACAAATTTAGCAGATATAGACGCAATTTTTTATGGTTTGAGATTTTGATGTACTATACTAATTTGAAAAGATTTGCTCTTTTCGTGGGGCTTGGAGCATAGAATTCTAAGGTCAAGAGTTGCATTAAGGAAAGGGTATACATATTTTCACATAAACATAGAACTAATACTTTAGTACTACAGGGTAAGAGGCATGGTCTCAAATTATGTCTGAAACAAAACGTTTTGACCAAAATGTATTGGATTCTTTTGCATACCACAATGACCTTTAATGTTGAAACGCTGTGAATGAAATTGTTCAATGTTTTGACAGGCACCTTTATTCTTGCTTACTTAACCCCATTATGCCTTTCAACATAGTTACTTCTTATCCTAATTTCTCTGATCTTTTTTTTTTCATTTATTCTTTGTTTTTATATTTGACCTTTGCTTTTCAGTTCGCATGTTCTGGCCAATCCGAAATGTAACGCAGAAATGTCTTGCCCTAAGGTTAGGCTGAAACCATGACTGAAATCAAATGTTAACCTAAATGAATTTGAGTACACAATTCTAATTAAAGTACTTCCGCATCAACATAAAATTCATCAATGGGAGCATATGAGTTCAACTGCAAAACATATCCAAGGTTGTACAAGCATCCAAATTTACCTTAAACTAGTCAATAAAAACAACTGGCCTACCTTAGTGTAGATATGACTAATATCACCAATCATTTAAGTAATGATTCATATTATTCATCTATTATATGTTGTGGTTGTCTGGATATGGACAAAGGAGTGGAAACAATGATCAGATTACCTAGTTAGAAAATTACTTTTCTTTTATCTGGACCATATTACAAATTAGATTTAGTGGGCCATTTCTTTTTTGAGGGGTAAGATAAAGTGGGCCATGGGCTCTATTGTATGTGGACCATTGGGTAACACTATGATGAACTATTAGCCAAGGTTTAGATTCTAAATGTAATTTAATTGACCATTGCTTAGATAAGGAAGTAAAGGAACTAGGCCACAATCCGATGGATCTTATCATAACAAGATGCCACTAGTATAAAAGACCTTTAAACAAATCATCTAAGGACCTAACAAAGTGATATACCCACAACTTCAAGCTTAAAAGGTCATATAACACTGCTAACCTATTCCAACACATTTTAACTGTATGATTTCATCTGACACAATGAGCACTTGTTATCTTGTTTGCCATGCAGTCTGACATATAATACAAAACACCATGTGTCATCAGAGGATTTAAATTCAAGATTTGATTGCTGTAAGAAAAAAAAAACACTTAAGTTACAATTGACCAAAAGTTTTGAAGGCATATGTTACAATTGTCAATAGTTCTTCCACTCAAGTGTGAAGTCAGCACAGCTAGTCCAAGTTCTATGTTGTCCATTCCTTCTTCTTACCAAATTTTAAATTTATAGGAATCTTCTTTCCTCTATTACCAAAAACTCTGATTTTTTGAATAAGTCTCGATTAAAACACAACTTATTCAGTAAGCGTTCGCTACGTAACTCTTTCCCGATTTTTTTAAAAAATCACGATTTTATGAAAAAGTCACGATTTTAATGCTTTAATCCCGATTCACGAGTTTTAATCCCAATTAATTGTGTTTTAATCCTATCATGTATTGCTCAAAAAACCTATTGTGACATTGATATATAAATATGTTATAAAATTCTACCGTTTGTTTCCCGACTCTTTCCCGACCTTTCTGACTTTTTCCCGATTTTCCGACTTCTTCCCTAGCCGATTTTTTCCCAACTTCCGACTTGGTAACTATGCTTCTTTCTATTGGTAACCTTACTACATCTCTTAATTTGTTTCGTTGCTTTTTCCAAGTTATTATTTATCCCATGATATACAAACAATAAATGCAATTGACAGACACGAGTCATGACTTTATCATTGTTAGGAGACGACGGCTAGGGTTTAGAGAGGAACAGAATAATTCCATTGAGGGACTCAAGCCCAATATATGTACAGTAAACCCGACCCGACTATACAGTAAACCCGACCCATTACATTTACATTAACACTCCCCCTCAAACTCACGGTGGATCATGAACCGAGAGTTTGCCTAGAAAATGTCTGAAGCGAGCAGTCGTCAGTGGCTTCGTCAGAAAATCAGCAGTCTGCTCCGATGAGGGAATGAAAGGCAGGGAGATGATGTGATCGATAAACGCCTGGCGAACATAATGACAGTCAACTTCAATATGCTTTGTTCGCTCATGGAAGACCGGATTGCTAGCAATCTGAATAGCACTCCGGTTGTCACAGAAGAGAGGGGTCGGCCCGGATATCACCACTCCCAAGTCAAGCAGAAGACGTCGAAGCCAGACAATCTCGGCGGTGGTGGAAGCCATAGCCCTGTATTCGGCTTCGGTGCTGGAGCGAGCAACAGACTCCTGCTTCTTGCTGCGCCATGAAATCAGTGAGTCACCCAGAAACACACAGTATCCTGTAGTAGATCGACGAGTGTCTGCATCTCCTGCCCAATCTGCATCTGAGTAGGCGCGCAGTACCAACGGAGAGGTGGAGGGAAACAGGAGTGAACGGGTGATGGTGCCCCGGAGGTAGCGGATAATCCGAAGAACAGCTGCATAGTGTACTGACCGTGGAGCCTGAACAAACTGACTGACAATGCCAACAGCATGGGCAATGTCTGGCCGGGTCATGGTGAGATAGACAAGCATCCCAACCAACCTCTGGTAGCGGGAGACATCCTGGAGCGGCTCACCATCGGTAGCTAGAAGCTTCAAATTGAGCTCCATGGGTGTATCAGCAGTACGTGTGTCAGTAAGGGCAGCATCAGTAAGAATGTCGGAGATGTACTTCTGCTGGGAGACCAACAGACCACGAGCTGACCTGGCAATCTCAAGGCCCAGAAAGTAGCGAAGAGAGCCCAGGTCTTTCATCTCAAACTGACTCTGGAGGTGCCACTGGAGAGAGGCGATGGTGGTACTGTCATCCCCAGTGATGATCATATCATCCACGTAGAGGAGAAGGACTGCAATGCCCTGACTGGAGGAGCGAGTGAACAAGGCATAGTCGGAGTGGCGCTCAACAAACCCGGCGGCCAGAACTGCACTGCGAAAGCGCTCAAACCAGGCACGAGGAGCCTGCTTAAGCCCATAGATGGCCCGGCGCAACCGACACACGTGTCCTGGAGGAACTGAAGTGCCCGGAGGAGGAGCCATGTAGACTTCCTCGGAGAGATCACCGTGAAGAAACGCATTGGTGACATCCATCTGATGGAGAGGCCACCCTCGAGCAGCTGCCACAGCTAAGAGGGTGCGCACAGTAGTCATCCGAGCAACTGGAGCAAACGTCTCCTCGTAGTCAATCCCATACTCCTGGGAGAAGCCACGAGCAACGAGGCGAGCCTTGTGCCGCTCAATGGATCCGTCAGGTCGAGTCTTGACCTTGAAGATCCATTTGCAGCTAACAGGCACCACCCCGGGGGGACAAGGCACCAACTCCCAGGTCTGGGTCCGCTGAAATGCCTCAAGCTCAACTGACATGGCCTGCCGCCACTCTGGATGTAATGCTGCCTCACGGTACGATTGGGGCTCCCGATGAGTGTGAAGAGCAGTAAGAAAGGCCTGAAAGGATGGTGAATAGGAGACACTGGCAGAGAAGCCAGAAGAGTCAGGAGAGTCAGTGGGAAAAGCAGAGTAACCAAACCTGTCAGGAGAGTAGTCGTATCTGGCAGGAGGGTGATGTTCGCGCGCTGGGTAGCGCCGAACAGGAGCAGGATCCACGACCGGGGAGGAGGGAGCAGCAGCATCAGGCGAGGGAGTACCAGGGAGAACCGACTCTGGAGGGAGAGCTGCAGACCGACGTACATAGACACGAGTAATGGGTGGTGGTGGAGGTGGCGTGGGGGACTGATGGGGTGGTGGTGGTGGTGTCGATGGATACTGAGGAGGTGGTGGTGGTGGTGTAGTAGGCGTGGATGGGGCAACAGAAACCGGGGGTAGAACAGGGATGTGGAGATGTGAGGAGGGCGAGGAGGATGACGAAGTAGGCAAGGAAAGATCCCGAGACTCAGGTGCAAAATACGGGACATCCTCAACAAAGGAGACGTGACGGGAGACACGGATCCGACGAGCTAAGGGATCATAGCAGCGATACCCCTTATGCTCACGACTGAGCCCCAAGTGAACACACCTAACAGACCTCGCAGAAAGTTTGGTGCGCTCATGGGGAGGAAGAAGAACAAAGCACGTGCAGCCAAACGTGCGAAGAAGAGAGTAGTCAGGTGGACTGGAGTGAAGGCGCTCGTGAGGGGTGGCACCAGACAGAGCAGATGACGGAGTGATATTGATGAGGTGAACAGCCGTCATGACAGCTTCAGCCCAGTAGGAGTGAGGGACAGACGCAGAGAGAAGCAAGGCTCGTGCAGTCTCAAGGACATGACGATGCTTGCGTTCGGCAACGCCGTTCTGCTCATGGGTGTGGGGACAGGACTGCTGGTGAAGAGTGCCGTGAGACTGAAGAATCTCACGCATCTCAGAGGAGAGATACTCCTTGGCACAATCAGACCGAAAAGTCTTGATTCGCCGACCAAACTGGGTGTGTATCATAGTGGTGAATCGCCTAAAGATGTGGGGAATTTCAGACCGATGACGCATGAGATAGACCCAGGTGCACCTAGAATAGTCATCGATAAAACAAACATAATACATATAACCAGATAGAGATGCAACAGGAGCAGGACCCCAAATATCCGAATGAACTAAATCAAATAAAGCATTAGACTGGGAAGTACTAGCAGAAAAAGGAAGAGCTAGATGTTTTGCCAGTCGACAACCCGTACAAACAGATAGGGGGGAGAAAGACGCTCGACCCAAAGCGCCCGAGCGGAATACGCTTTTGAGTCGATCACTCGATATATGACCTAACCTTCTGTGCCACAGGTCGGCATCAGAGGTGACAGACATGACAGACGCAACTGAAGACACATGGAGATGGTCCAACTGGTAGAGTCCTCCTGCCCTACGGCCCAGCCCAATCCTCTGACCCGTCCGCGAATCCTGCACAACACAAACAGAAGGGGTGAAGGTGACAGTCAGGCCAGAGTCGCAAAGAGAACTGATAGAAATCAAATTAATATTAAGACGGGGAGCATGATGAACATGAGATAGGGTCAGGCGACCAGAAGGGTCAGAGGTGGTGGTGATGGAGCCACATTGCGGAATAGGGACGAGAGTCCCATCCGCAGTGCGAACCTCCTGGTGGGTGGTAGTGGGAGAGCAGTCCGTGAGGACAGTAGAGTCAAAAGTAAGGTGACAGGAGGCACCCGAATCGAAGATCCATGGAGCAGTAGTACCAGAGGTGGCAGACAAGCCGTGCGCAGTCGCGGAGCCGGTGGAGGCGATGTGGCGAAGAAGGAGCTCCTCGAGGCGCTGAAGACGGTCCGGCTCAGGCGGCGAAGGAGCTGTGGGAGCAGTGGGGAGCGTCGAGGCCTCTGCAGTAGCCGCTGTACCACCAAAGTGGCGGAAAGAAGACGAACCACATCCACGGTTCCGTCCACCACGACCGCCGCGTCGATCATCGCGTGAAGACGAAGTCCAGCGGGATGCTCTCTCATCCGGACCCCAGCGGGGGTTGCGAGGAGGACGAGTAGGGCATTCGCGCTTCATGTGACCGGGCTCCTTGCAGTAGTGACAGAAGACAGCCTCATCGGAGAACCCGGCTGCCAGGACAGAGTCGGAGGTAGGAGCAAGTGGAGGAGGACGAGCGCCCTGAGTCTGAAGGCGGGTCTCCTCGTTGACCAAGGCGAGCAGAGCATCCTCGAGTCGAGGGAGTGGCTCACGGTGCAGGAGCTGGGCAGCTATGAGAGCAAAGTCCGGTCGAAGCGCTGCCAGGAACTGGTGCAGGTGGCCCTCGTCGAGGTAGCGCTGGAAATCCCGGGAGCGGGGGCAGGCACACTGCTCCGGGATCAGTGAGTCCAGCTCATGCCAGTAGGCACTCATCTAACTGAAGAAGTCCTGAATGGTACGCTCCCCCTGTCGTGCAGACTGCGAGTCACAGATGAGTTGATGCCGGCGGGCGCCTCCGCGCGGGAAAAAACGGTCCCGGAGATACTCCCACATCGCGCGCGCTGTCGGAAGGCGGCCGATGGGAGCAAGGAGCGGACGAGCAACCGAGTCCAGGAGGTACGTCCGGATGGCCTGATCGTGGCGGCGCCACGTAAGAGCAGTAACGGTGATGGCTGTGGTAGCAGTCGCTACAGAAGACGCAGCACTGCTGGTGACAGAGGACGAGCCGGAGTAGTCAGTGGGCGGAGGATCCTCGCCGGTGATGTGACCCCACAGATCACGACTGGAGAGAGCGGCCTCGACGGTGAGGGACCAGTCAGGCCAGTCGCTGGCCGACGACAACTGGAACGCGATTGCCTTCAGCGGTGGAGAGATCGCAGCAACGGTCGGTACAGCTGGAGAGGCCATGGAGGAGGCTATAGGGTGTCGGGAGGGAATCGGGGGGGCTGTAGGGGATCAGGTGGGCTGTAGGGAGGGGATCGGGTGGCCTGAAGGGGGAATCGGGTGGCCTGAAGGTGCTGTAGGGAGGGGTTCGGAGGGCCGGCGGTGACTGGAGGGGGTGCGGGGGAGGTCAGAAGAGGTGCGGGGTGGGCTGAAGGGGGGCGGGGGAGGTCGACGGTGACTGGAGGGGCCGGGGGGGTTCGGGAGGGGTGCGGGTGGGGTCGGGGGGGGGGGGCCGGCGGTGACTGGAGGGGCCGGGGGGGTTCGGGAGGGGTGCGGGTGGGGTCGGGGGGGGGCCGGCGGTGACTGGAGGGGCCGGGGGGGGTTCGGGAGGGGTTCGGGTGGGGTCGGGGGGGGGCCGGCGATGACTGGAGGGGCCGGGGGGGGGGGGGGGGGGGCCGGCGGTTGCTGTAGGCCGGAGGGGGGGCTGCCGATCAGGTAAAGGAGGCCGGAGGGCTGCCGGAGGTGCTGCCGTCGCCCTGGAGCTCTGATACCATGTTAGGAGACGACGGCTAGGGTTTGGAGAGGAACAGAATAATTCCATTGAGGGACTCAAGCCCAATATATGTACAGTAAACCCGACCCGACTATACAGTAAACCCGACCCATTACATTTACATTAACAATCATCTTGACAATAGTATTTTTAAAATCTGCATACTTGTACATTTGTAGTTCCTATTGAGTAGCATTATCTCCTTTGTCTTACAACTCTTACTAACGACATATTATGCCTCTCATCTGTTACTGTGGGGGGATGAGCCTTAGCTCATTTCTATTCATAATATCCTTGACAGCAAGGACCACTAACATCATTTACACTCATTAGAGCACTATGGTCAGTGCATGCTTCAAGATACCTATGTTTAGGATTGTATTACATCGATTGAAGGTCAGTTTGAAACTAATATCTAGTGCACCACATCATAAGATGGTTGTAACTGATACTTTCCGATCAAAATTTAAGTTTGGAAATTTTAGTTTAGAGTAGATCAGAAACATATCTTGATCATCAAACAATCGTTTAGTGAACCAAAGGGCATAACCAAACTGGCCACCTAATTCTGAAATGTACTATCTTTATATGGACCAAATTAATAAATGGATCAATTTGGCCTATGGCTCAGTAGTATGATTAACAGCTGGTTAACAATATAGTGAACTACTATCTACCATTTAGTTTATAATTTTCAACTTGACCATTGCATGGATAAGCTAGGTCACTATCTCATTGTGATGGTACCTTAAGGGGTTATATCTGACCCGATCTCAGATAAAGATCGGAATTAGAGATCGTTAAATAAGTCAACTAGGCATTTGATGATGATAGACCCACAACCAAAAACTTAAGGAAGCAAATACAATACGTCTCCCTCCCTCCATCGATCCCTCCCTACCCCTACACACCCACCCACCCACCCCACTGCCACACGGCCCACACCGATGCCGAACTATGTGTGTCTAATGCCTATATGATGAAATCATAGATTAATAAATAAGTTCAACTTGCAATAGCAGTTATACGGTTTAACCAAGCCAAATTTCGATTACAAAAGTTCAAGTAGGCAACTAGGGATGATCTAGCAACCTAATTATTAGCACGTACGTAGGGATCCGACAAAATTCTAAGAGGTTGGATCATCTGGGAGTCGAGAGATCCGAGATAACTAGGAAGCATGCTCACAATACTACCAAGGTTTAATAACCGTTTAAAGGATTTTAAATTATTGGTTTCATGCTCAAAGTGTTATCAAGATGATAGTGGTTTATTTAATGTAGGTAAGACCCTACCCAAACCAGTAGTGTAATAATGAAAAATGTTCTAAATTTGCATGTATGGGGCTTGAAAGATCTAATCGGTTTCAAGAAGGTTGGTTGTGGTAGCAATGCAAAGAACAACTCCCTCGAGTCGAAGATCCACGCTTGACAACTCAGGAATAGCTCAATCCAGCACCATAAATAACTGAGCAAAGACCGAGTGCCCTCTTAGATACTCAACCGCAATTAGGGGTTGCCTCCTGTACACAGTAGGTCACGAGATTAAACATATCGTGCCCTCTGTTTCGGGTAACAGAGAAAGAAGTGATACGGGACTCAGATCTGGCAATGCAAGGCTACCGGGGGTTTGGACTGTGGCAATCGGAGACGCAGAGCGACCGGACTAGTGGCTTTAGTGCTGGGGGAGGGGAGGGTCATGTCGGGAGGGAGCGGTCGAACTCGGGCTGTGGTGGGGCGGCGTGTTGGAGGTCAAGCCAGGTCATGGTGGTGCGGATCGGAGCCTAGCAGGACGGATCGAGGCCTAGCAGGGCGGATCGGGGCTGGGCGGAGCGGACCAAGGTCGGGAGGGCGCGGCTCAGAGCTTCGTGGAGCCGATCGAAGGTCGGACAATGACTTGAGTGACTGTCGAACCGCAAGCCGGCAAGCACACCGGGTGTGCAGGAGGCTCTGATCTCTTCCCCCTTTGTTGCTCTCTCTTTTTTTGGTTCTGTTTTTTTTCTTCTCCTCTTCTCTGTTTATTCTGTAATGGTGAGAAGATGTAAAGATGTGGTAACAGTGGGGGATGATGAAGGTGTTGGTGGAGACAACAGCCAGTTGGGGGTAATGGGGAGGGGGTGTAGTGTTTGCCGACCTCGCACCGACGGGTATTCCGACCACACGCCGGTGAGTCTCGCACCCTCTTTTCTCTCACAAAAAAGCAACCAAAATCATAGAGGATTTCAGGAAGATAAATATTTCTTCATTCCATCAATCCAAACATTTGCTAGGCTTTACAAAGCCATACATGATAGCCATGGATACCTTAAAGATTATGATCACAATCCCTACAAAATTCAAATAAAATCTTATCCATAAATACTCAATTTTAAACTAATCCGAATTTAAATAATAATGCAGTAAAATAAAGATAAGCGAGGTCCACAAGCCTATCTCTATGATCGGCTAGTCCATCAGTCTGCTCCAACTAGATCGCAATCTACTGTGCCTGAGTCCGTCGTCGTCTGTTGTAGACTCGTGTAGTCGGTGGCGTGGCAGCGGTTCCCCCACCACACACCCACATTGGAAGCAAAAGAGGCACATCACATGTTAGAAATGGGAATGTTGTCATTGTGATGAGATTACATTGCATATTCAAATCAATCGGACACTCCCTAGTAGAAATTTGCAGGTATGCAATTGATGCAACACTTAAAATAGCCAAATTTTGTTTATACGGTTCCAACAAAAGAGGTGGTGGCTTGGCCACTTCAAAGTGGGCTATTAAGGACAACTTAGCTCATGTCTATCAATGTAATCATCTTTCATAAAAAGATAGTTCATATTGAATAATAATTCAGTTTCAGGTTTAGTGTAATGCATGATAAGCTAAATGGCCAAGATGATTAGAAAGATGATTAGTTATCGAGCCAATAGAATTCTGAAATCCATCACTTCTCCCGTACATCCATGAATCAATGCACAAAACTACTGCATGAGAGATCGACTTTAGAAATAGATTTTTTTATTACTTCCCCAAGGAAATAGGGTTTATTTGCCTCTACAATATTGACAATAGAAGCATGTGAGATTCCCAACAATTCAACTGAAACATCTAAGAATATTAATCCATACACTAGTCAGGCAGATAAACGAACCAGTAGAAAAGCATGTCATGATGATCTCATTAACTGTTAAATAAAAGAAGATAGTTTTATCTAACACAAGTTTGCTATATAATTCTTCAAATCGATGCATATACGGAAGGACCGAAAGGTAAACACAGTTATGAAGCAAAAATACATAAAAGAAATTATGTGTAAATTCATGTTTACCTTGGGTCGAGTCTCCCAATAGCTTAAACCCTTGTAGCTCCTTGAAGTGCAGCCAGGATTTCACCCAAACCTTGGCTTCATAAATCTTCTTGTTCCCGCCATCTTTGACCTCAATAGTCAAGTAGTACATAGTGCCTGCAACCACTTGCTCTTTTGCCTTCACTATACGTACAAGCTCAAGAAGTGCGTTCTGGATGAGAAGTGTCGAAGGTATCATGCAAACATATGATAAGAAAATAGCAATTAAATGGCAGAATGTGGTAAATGTGACATAATCTGCAAGCCTTATCACATCTATGAGGCTGGGTTGATGGAACAACATGTAACAAAGAAAAATGAAGACTTTATACAACTGGTTCAAATGGAAGTCAACCCTCCAGGCTGTTGTCAAATTCTTGGTCCAGGCAACGACAAAAGAAAGGGGTCTGACATGAGACATGGCAGACCAGTTGACTAGAAGGAAAACCTATGTACAGGCTATGCAGTTATAGCTCATCCAAATAGTAAGTGATCATCAAAGATTAGCCTAGACATGCATAAATCTAGAGGATGCCTGAAGAAAGCAAGGTTATAAGGGACTGTGTATCTATGAGGCAGATACAAATATAGTTACCAAGTCAGAAGTCGGGAAAAAAATCGGCTAGGGGAGAAGTCGGAAAAATCAGGAAAAAGTCGGAAAGATCGGGAAAGAGTCGGGAAACAAACGGTATAATTTTAGAAGATATCTATATATATAGATGTTACAATAGGTTTTTTAAGCAATACATGACGGGATTAAAACGCAATAAAACGGGAATAAAACGCGTAAATCGGGATTAAAATGTGAAAATCGTGACTTTTTCATAAAATCACAATTTTTTCAAAAAATCGGGAAAGAGTCGTGTATAAAAAGTTTAATGAATAAGTCGTGTTTTAATTGAGACTTATTCAAAAAATCAGAGTTTTTGGTAACAGACATACAATCAACCAGAGAGACAAATCAAAACACAATCACTAATTAGCAGGATTCATTCACATAAATAAGCAAATGAAGAGGTTACCAAAAAGAAATGCAAATGAAGACACTAAAGGGGGAAGGTGGGATTCCAAGTTGGGTTGTTGAAACCAAAGGTATAGAAAGAGTAAGGGACAAAAGAGATGTAAAGAACAGAACAAAAGTTAAACGAAAGAATAAATGCAAAACATAGATAAATACTCCGTTATAGAAATAAATCATAGCAATACTCACAAATGATCATAATTCACCACTCTACAAAGACCCATTTCAAAGTCATTCAGAAAATCAAAATTGTTGGAAATTTGTAATTTGTAATATGCAATTATCAAGATATGGGGAATTGTGTCCAGCAGTAAATGTTTGCATGCAAAGTCTAATACTCGCATATGGGGAAGTCTAAGAGTCGTATATGGGGAAGTCTGAAGATCTATGTGGTTATCTAGGTATGTGTTTTGACATTAAAAAGTGTTGTTATCAAAATGTTATCAAATCTCTATATATAGAGGTTGTGATGTATGAAGTTTTTAATAAGTGAAAAAAAGTGAAGAGTTGACATAGCAAGTGTTTTGAGAGTATTGTAAGTATCTATCGTTAAGCTTTGTAAGGGCCCTATTGGTCATACATCTCCCACTATCTTTTATAATCTAATTAATATATTTTGTTTTATCTTGATCTCCTAGATTTCAATCCTTTGTTAGACTTCAATCTGTTTGAGATTGTTTATCTTCCGTTGCACAATACCCCATTAAATTGGTATCAGAACCACAAAGTTGATTCATTTCCCCACCTTTGTTATCATCCATTTGTTTTTTAAAAACATGTAAAAAATTAAATTTAAAAAATACCATGCTTCATCCTGAATTTTTTAAGGAAATCAATATTTGTGTTCTTCCATGTCTGTAGACAAGAAATTTCTTCTCGTTAAAAAAAAAAAGAGAAAAAGTGGGGTTAGTTAACAAGCACTAACCAAGCCTTTACGAATTACTACTTTGGAATACCGGTAATTAAAGCAGAAGCTTTTCCCCAATAATGGTCGCAACTGTAATGCCCCAAAAAGGGATTAACTCTGTTACCTGTGGGTCAAAAGAAAATCAAAATCCAAAGAGCAATAGTCTCTGGAAAGAATTCTCAAAATAAATCTTGTGCTGCAGAGCTATGGATAACACAGTCATAATCTAGTTAAAGAATCTTCTCAATGAATCATGCAGAAGTTTAAGTTACACCCGCCAAATACGGTGATGAGAAGATAGAGAATGGAAAACTATTTAAGGCATGAGTTGAAATTCAAGTTTGAGATAGATTCACAACAAGATGTGGCGAAATTGGCAATTTAACGTCCAAAAAAGGTATACAAATTTGAGATCGAAGACTACAACCATGAAGTTATGCAACTCTACCATTACTATTGTCACCAAATCAACGAAGCCTGCGGAAAATTCTTCAAGAAATACAAGAATCTAGAAGAAAAACTCAAAGAGTTGGACGTAGGATCTTCTACCAGCAAGGGTGGGGTGATACTCAAATCAAATAAATACAAATTCTGTAATAATGTGTCAAAAAATGTAATTTGCAATTTTCAAGATGTGGGGATTTGTATCTAGCAGTAAATGTTTGTATGGGAAAGTCTAAGAGTCATGTATGGGGAAGTCTGAAGGTCTATGCGGTTATCTAGGTATGTGTTTTGTCATTATGATGTGTTGTTATCAAAGTGATATCAAATCTCTATATATAGAGGTTATGATGTATGAAGTTTTTTTAATACGAGAAAAAATAGAGAAGAGTTGAAATAGCAAGTATTTTCATAGTACTGTAAGGGGGTGTTTGGTATGTGGAACAGTTGTTCCCTTAATCCTCTTCCAGAAGAGGTTATTACCGTCAATTACTATTTCTAATGCAATTTGATGGTCCAGCGTACCGGTTGGCACAGAAACAGCCGGAGTGATATCTTTTAGTTCCCAAGTCCTTCATTCCACCGGAACAATTCCTAGCCGTTATTTTCAAATCATGGAATTCGGAATGGAAATAGATTGTTCCGGAATGATGCCAAACACCCCCTAAGTCTCTATCTTTGATCTCTGTACGGACCCTATAGGCCATACATCTCCCAGTATCTTTCCTAATCAGAATAATATGCTTTGTTTTATCTCGATCTCTTAGATTTCAAATCCTACTATGACTTCAATCTATTTGAAGCAGTTTATCTTCCGTGGCACATTACGCCAACAAAACTAACTTAGTAATCCCAGGGTGGCAAACGTTCTACTTGAAATGATTATCGGACTTCCAAATCAACCGTAAAACCCAAAAACATGCCCGATCAACCTAAATCCGAAGTATATTATGAAATATATGCTTTATATATGACCTTAGATTTATCTCTCGAAACGTAAGCAACCCACTAAACGAAATCAGAAGTGCGATAAAATATTACAGAAGAAATCCAAAATAATTACAGATAGCAATCCTACTACATGAGCATCCCGTAAGATGTGCTTTGCCGTCATTAACACCGCGACCTGCAGATCATGCTTTTTAGCTTTGGTGGTGGGGCTCAAATCAAGAAGAAAGAAGACAAATCGACCAGGAATGTGCATGAATGATGGAAATAAGTTGGGACATAGATGACAATCGATCTAACGAGAACATTACAGGGTGAAATTTCTAAGGGGCAGAAACATCATCTGTAAAAGATTTTAAAAAAAAAACAAATTGAATTACGCAATGAGATCAAACCTAAAAAAAATAAAAAACCAAGTAATGGACAGGAGGAACAAGGGGAGGGGAGCTCTATACCTCCTTCTTGTTGTGCTCGTCGACGGCGAATCGGGCGAGCTCCTCGACCTCGGCGTTGTTCTGAAAGCCCTCGGAATCCCTGACGCCTCCGAGTGTGGCCATCCCGATCGGAGAATGGAAAAGCAAGAAGAACAGACTCGATGGATAGAGGGGAGCGAAGGAGCGCAGAAATATAACGAGCTCGTTTGCGGGCATCACATCTACCAATTTATAGTAGGTTTTTTTTTTTTTGGTTAATTAGTTCTAAACCCCTCCACAGGTCGTTATTTAAGCTAAAGGATACAACTTGTTCAGATATTAGCTCAAAGTCCCTCCCGAAGAACAAATTTGTACAGCAAATCCTTAACAAAAAATATTAAATTTTTTAAATTATAAAATTGCCACTCCAGCAAGCATATCTATTCGTTTCCCGTAAAAATATTCATTAGTCTTTGCCATGAGTATCCATTTGCCGATTAGCACTATACATGATTACATGTAGTGATTGCTACAGTGATTTCACTGTAGCTACTACAGCGAAAACATTATAGCAAAAGTAAACATTCGTCTCTAGAAAGAGTATCCATTCGTCATCAACAAGAGTATCTATTCACCGAGTGACACTGTGCATGTTGTGGTTGCTACAGTGATTTAATTGTAGCAAGAGTATTCATTCGTCTTCAGAAAAAGTATCCATTCGGCTAATTGATACTCTTGCTACAATGAAATCACTGTAGCAGCTACAGTGAAATCACTATATCAACGATCAATTCGTTAAATTAATACTCTTACCAAATCGAATTGATACTTTTGCTACAGTGAATTCACTGTAGCAGCTATAGCGAAATCATTGTAGCAACTGCTACATGTACAATGTCATACCAGCGAATGGATACTAATTCTGGAGACGAATGGATACTCTCTCTGTAGCACATGAGTGGGTAAAAAAGGATAAGGGACTTGCTGTAGCATGCAAAATTCGGAAGGAACTTGGTGCAATATTAAAACATGGCATGTTCTTTAACTAATATAGAACCTGCTAAAAGGACTCAAAGCTAAGTCTGTCTTTATTTTTTAGGGAAATTTTATTTGTACCCCACAAATCTGTCATTAGCCCCCATTCGCAACAAACTTAAACACAGGCCATTTTCTTTTATCATACCCCATTCCTATCTCAAAAATTACCTTCCCTCTTACACATTTCCTTGAATACACCATAGTTAAATGGCTCATCCTACTTTGATTTTACCCGAATTAAACACCCACCCTCTTGAATATATCCCAATTATACGCCCTCTTGAACACACCCCACTCTTAAATACATCCGCGCGAGGGTGCCAACTCCTCTTCTTTTCCATTTGTAGAGGGACTAGATCTCCTATGAAGGAATCTAATCGGGAGAATTGGGGGTTGGGTTCGTCGAGCCTCTTTGTCGTTGTTACCGTTGATGAAGACACCATATCCACCATCACCGTTTCCTTCTTAAATAGGCATTCAAATGGTTATGTATTTAAGTTAGGTTTTAGTTGATATATGAGGTATAAGATAAGGGTATAATCAGAATTTAAAAACTCCAAGAAAGCTATTAAGAAGCGAATGGGAGACGATGGTGATCACATATTTTTGGGGTATGAATAAAATTTCCCTTTTTTACTTACACCCCCCACTATTATGTCAAAATTTGATTTACACCCTCAATTTCTAAAAATTTGACTTTACCCTCAGTCTGTTACTGAATTGTGAGCTACATTAATAATGTGGATGTAACTCAAATTTTAACATTAAAGTGGGTTATAAGTAAAAAAAAAACCCATTGTTAATAACAAAATTTTGCACCAACAGGCGTTGGAGCGCATGTCTCCTACATCGATGTGAACCATTGGATGAATATCATTATTAAGATTCAGTCGTCGGAGTTCTAACATAATATCACTGGTGATATTCATTTCACCGGTCTGCACGAATGCCACTTCTGATATTGTCAGAAATTTTCAATGGTTGAATCTCACTAGTGAGATTCAATCAACGGTTCATATCGACATAGGAGGCGCACATTCCAACTCCTGTTGGTGTGAAGTTTTGTTCTGCATTGGAAGGTTCACACATGGTAAGTGACGGATTGTAGGGTAAAGTCAAATTTTTAAAAAAGTAGGGGTGTAACTCAAATTTGACATAAGTTCTGGGTGTAAGTCAAAAAAGACCCTTTATAATATGGGATGTTTGACATAAGTCCTTATTGAAAGATGACTTTTAGTTGTAGGATACATTAAGTTCAAAATATAGCTCAAGTCCCTCCCGACGAATATATACTCTTTCTGAAATAAATGTATGCTGTTTTTGAAAACAAATATATACTCTTTTTGGAGGCGAATGTATACTTGTAGGGACCTTAACAAATATAGCAAAATATGTTGCCCTGCGACTAATATTGCAAAATAGTTAAGGACCTATACCTAATTTGCCCTAATATCAATAGGTGGGGCCATATCAGTAGCTATCAAACGCTTCCCCCAACCGTGGCTGGCCACTTGATGCTATGTAAATTGTGCCCACTCGCTGCGCATAGCACTCAGCACGAATCTTGGTCGTCTGTGGCGGCCGGAGGGTATATACCCACGAGAAATGCTATTCAACCCAAAGGATTTCTTATTCTGCAAGATACGGACTGACGTGGCAGCGTGCTAAGGGTGGCAATGGACTCGAAAGACCAGACGGAAATCCGACCCGAAACATAGGATATGAGTATATATTTTGTACCCGAAACATGATTTTGATAGGATATAGGCATAGAAACTCTACCCAATTAACTTTCGAGTATAGGTATGGATAAATCAATAACCATACTCAAAACCCGATTATCCCTCTAACTTGTATATACTATATAATACAGTTTGACTCCAAAATCATTGTCATATGTCCAAATTCTAACCGCTCATATCCCTACCTAAACTTACAACTGTAGTCAGAAACCAAAAGAGCTTCTTAATATTGCATTGTGATATCTTGATTTTTTTCCCCTCAAGTAATTACATATATGATGGAAAAAAATAGACAAAATTATACCCAATTCATACTCAAAACCCGAACCAAAACCCGAAACCCGATTGGGTATGGATCCACTTCTACCTGAATGGGTATGGGTCATGTATGGATCCTGCCATACCCGAATGGGTATGGGTATGGATAGGGGTAGGGTCCAACCTGAACCCGACCAATTGCCACCCCTACTGACCAATTGTACGCTGCCACGTCAGTTGTGCAGAGCGGAATCGGAAAAACCATCGGGCTGAATATCATTTCTCAAATACCCTTTCTAGTAACTTTACTAACTTTTTTTTTCTTTTTTGATGTCCTAAAAATGCTATTAGCCATAAGGTTTTTTCGATTCCGCTCAACTTGAATGACGTGCGCAGCGTACAACCGGTAGTGTTAAAGATTTTAATGTCGCAAGTGAGATTCAGCCATCACTTGTATGCTGCCACGTCAATCGGGCTGAGCGAATCGGGAAAACCTTCAGGTTAAATAGCATTTCTCTGCAATACCTGGTACCAGGGGGACGACCCAATGCATCTCGGTCCGGACTGAATGTTATTGGCTCTCTAAAATTGTATGCATTGGATGGCTGGGTGCGATTGAACACATTCCTGGACGCTAGTATTGGAGAGGACACAAAAGGGTGCCTCTATCTGCACCCATGGAATTAGTGATGGCACCTATAAAGTTTAAGTTTTTTTTATACCCGATTTATTCTCATTCCCAACCTTCCGCCAGTTGTCACTGTTGTCGCCCCCATCGCTCTTCATTTCATCCGTGGACCACCACCTAAGCCTCCTCCTTTTTCGACGACACCCTCCTCTTCCTCCTCCTTATTCTTTCTTCCTCCATACTCCCCATGTCAAAATCCTAAGCCGCTAGCCCTCCTCCCCCTTCCTCCTTTATCTTCCCGCCTAAATCCTAAGCCGCTATCCGGCATCAATGGCAACCCGCTAACACTGTGTCGGTGGCTGCCCGTCGAAGAGAGGACAGCATGGTACATACCAATATCCCCATGATGATGTCAGTATGTACCCACCGCCTCTTCAACGAGCAGCCACCGACACAATGTCGGCAAGCTACCTCCAATGCCAGCAAGTGGCTTAGGGTTCATGCAAGAAGATGGAGGAAGAAGGAGGGAAGAGGAGGAGGGCTAGCGGCTTAGGGTTCTCACGCGGGGAAGTTGAGGAAGAAGAAGGAGGAGGAACGAGGAGAGGTGGGAGGCTAACAACGGCTTAGGTTTCCGGCGCAAAGAAGGAGGGCAGCAAAGGGGGCGACGGGGTGGGGTGGACCGAGAATTGCCATGGAGACGGAGGGGTGGGCAGTTGGACATGGACAATGGTAGCCGGTGTTGGAAGTGAGGGGGGCATTTTGAGGTTTTCGTAGTTGTCAAGACAAACATGTTAGAATGGGTTGAGGGCCACGAAAAATTCGGGTGCCATCTGTCCGATCTTCATCATTCTTTCTCTCATCGCCATGTGGCTTTTTGGGTCATAGAAAACCATCCGCATCTTTGCAGATGATTTTGCATAAAAGATGTGGGGACCCTACGAATGTGTCACCATTGGATCCCCAAATTTGTATTATTTTATCCATATTCAAATAGGCCCAAGTGATTGGGTCTTTTGCTGGAGATGCTTTTACTACCAATCTTACTACACATCATCCTAAACATGGAGTAAAAAAAAAAGCAAAAATGATTGCCCGCTAGAGTGCAGGATGCTACAATTCTTCACCACACTCGGAATCTCTAAACCTTAGGTAGGAATGTGGTATTATTTCGGCATCATGATAAAAAAATATATATCAAAAGTAAACAAAACATTTGTTTTCATTATTAGTTTTGACTTGGAACTTGGAAGGCTATATTTGATGCAGAAAAGTGGAGTGGATTTTTGTTGGGATAATCAGTGATTAACCCTGACATAAGAAATTTTAATGTAAATGATAGCAAAATATTGCCGATTATATTAAGTCCTTTTGGAAAATGTCTATTTTATCCTACATGCAATTATATAAGAAAATCGGATGGAGAGCAACAATTCGATAATAAAGAGCAACAATTGCTATAATGATTTCACTATAGCAAAAAAAAAAAAACAAATGAGATTTTACCCAAAAAAAATTGCTACAGTGATTTCACTATAGCGAGAACAACAATTGCTTTCACCGTAGCAATTGTTGCTCTTTGCTCACTGTAACAAAGAACAACAATTCAGTAATAAAAAGCAAGAATTACTACAGTGATTTCTCTATAGCATATATATATATATATATATATATATATATATATATATGCACACACACACACACACATACACACACACACGAGATTTTATTAAAAGAAAAATTTGCTACAATTATTTCACTGTAGCTAGAGCAACAATTCAGTCATAAAAAGCAACAATTGCTTTCATTGTAGCAATTTCTTTTTAAACATGATTTTTTTTTAAAAGAAATGATATAGGGATTTCACTGTAGCAAGAGCAACAATTTGGTAATAAAGAGCAACAATTGCTATAGTAATAAAGAGCAATAAAGGAATAATTTTGTCATTTAAAATGGATTAAAGTCAACGAAGGGACCTGCTCAAAATGCATCTTCTTCGAGGGGGACATGGTGCATATAGGGATATTTTGACATCCTTATTGCTAACCCGATCCATTGTCAGGGACCTATCACTAACTTTTCCTTTTTTTAAAAGATGACATGCGTGTCCGATTAGTGCGACGCCTGTAAGTACGATTATACCAGAAAGACCACGGTTCGAAGCCTGCCAACTATATGAGTGCAATATATGTTGCGGTTGCCTTCGACAGCAAAACACAGATCTATGAAGTTTCAGTTCCACCTATCGAATGCAGCCGCGCATCCGAGTCAATTTCAGACACCAGTAGCACATCATGATTACAACTTAACATATTTAATATAAATTTTTAATCAAATATGGAAGCAAAAAAAAATGTCTATAGTAAAGGACTAACTGTGGAGGCAACGCGAGCATGCATTGTTGTAGAGATCATGGCGGAACGAGTGCGACAGCACAAATGCGGGGATGGAACAAAATGAGATTGATGAGACTAAATACTAAATAAATTAGAATTAAATTAAATAACAGAGAAATCATATAGAAAAAAATTGGTTATATCTCTAAAAAAACATAAATATTATACACAAACATAGAAAATGAAATATAGTTTTCACATATATTTTCAAGAAAAAAATAAATAACAATGAAGCGACAAAAAAATCACCCCCTCCCCCTATCGGCTGAATAGTTTTGCCCTTCTAAAATGAGCAATGCTATTCTGTCAAACACTTTACCAATTTTTTGGTTGCTTGCAACTTAAGGAATTTTTTTTTGTTTTCTTATTTCTTTAAATATTATGAAAAATAATTCGGTTTTCTCTATTAATTTTTTTAATAGAAAAGTTTTTTTTTTTTTTTGAGAACCCCTCCTCATGGAGGGAGGGTTTGGCGGACCCCAACCAGAAGTCATTACTAATCAGGTAAGAACCATGCTACAAAAATTTTTTGCCTCCACCCCTAGCTTATCTCGCCAAGGAGCAATCCAAGCACTGAAAATGGAGATGATAGACCACTTCAACTTCTCCTGCCCTTCGGACTTGTTTTTGAAGATCCGGTTGTTCCGTTCTAGCCAGATTACCCACACAATAGCCATGACTAAAATATCCCACGGCTTTCGGATCTTCATAGGAATTCGCCTCCGCCTCCAAGATGTCCAAAGGGCCCTAAGCGTCGTCGGGTGAGAAGAGAGACCAGCTCTACTCTCAAAGTGATCCCACACAGGCCTAACAAAAGAGCACCCAAGCAACAAGTGTGACGCTGTCTCCACATCCGAACCACAGAAGGTGCATGAGGCATCGGACACGCTTGGATGATGTCTTCTCAGTAGATTCGACTTGGTGAGAATCTTGTTCCGGGAAGCTAGAAGAGAGAAAATCTGCACCTTGGAGGGGGCCTTCGACTTCCAGATTGCACTAGAGGGACCATGCCGCCGGGCGGTAGGTAGAAGGTGGTTGTAGAAAGAGCTAACTGAGAAGACTCCGGAGGACGCTGCTTGCCACCGTACCGCGTCCCGGGATATACTGAAGGATGCCGATCTCAGAATTGGAAGAAGATCCAGCCACTCCCGCCGCCCATCCAGAGTCAACGGCGCACCTAGTTTTACCCGCCACCTGATAATCCCCTGCCTCCGACAGGTCTGAGAGCGCACCGAGGCACCCTTGGTTCGGGCCAGGGAATAGAGACCTGGGAAGAGCTGCTCTAGCGGCCTGTCCGTGACCCAAGGGTCCTTCCAGAATCTGATGGACCTCCCGTCTCCTAGAACAAGCGAGGTAGCCCCCCTATAAAGATCTCTCACCCTCAAAATGCCCCTCCAGAAGTAAGAGATCTTGCCCGACGATCTACCCCGAGCTTGCAAGGGGGAGCATCTCCTAAAATATCTGGCTAGGATGACATCCCTCCAAGACCCTCCGGAATTCTGCTGAAGTCGCCACCACCATTTCCCAAGCATCGAAATATTGAAACGACGCAAATCTAGGACCCCCAAGCCTCCCATCTTCTTAGGAAGACAAACCTGATCCCACCTTAGCAGATTATATCCTCCCGCATGCTCCCCCGCCCCATGCCAGAGGAAGGAGCGCCGGATCTTGTCTATCCGCTCTACTACCCAGGACGGTAGGTAGAAAAAGGACAGGTAGTACGATGGGATAGAAGAAAGCACAGAGTTGACGAGCACCAGCCTACCCCCTGAAGAAAGGAACCTGCCCTTCCATCCCTCCAATCTCTTCTCGACCTTAAGGATTAGCTGCTCCCAATAATACGCTTCCTAATAATACGCTTGTCCACCCATATCGGCCCATTCTGATGTGGCAAATGATCATAGCCGTACATTGCACCCAACCTTGATAGTTGAACCACATTCAGCCTGACTGATAGGTAAAGGGACGACTGTGATATGTCCCAAATTAGAAAGGCTCGATCATAGCAAAAACTGGATGGTAGAATAGCATTGCCCTTTTAATATGACCAATGTTTTTTTGCCAAACACTTAGCCAATTTTTGGTTGGCACCATGAGAAATTTTTTTCCTTTTTTTAATTTCTTTAAATATTATGGAAATAATTAGATTTATTCTAATAATTTTTTTTAATAGAAAAATGATTCTCAGTTATACTGCTGTCATCCACACATATCAGCTATATTGTTGTCCATCGCTATCAGACCATCCTGATGTTGCCAATGGTCACAGTCGTACATTGGTATATTGCACTCAACTTTGATAATTGAATCATATTAAATATACCAGGTAGGTAAATGGACGACTATGATATGTGCCAAATTAGGAAGGCCCGATCCAGATGGAAAACCAGATGGCTCAATATCATTGTTAAAAGAGAAATGTCATTATGCCAAACACTTTGCCAATTTTTGGTTGCCAACCTGATCGAGGAATTCTTTTTTAAAGCCCTTAACTTAGTCGCCTTGAACCACGATATCATCGTGATTCGACTCCAACCATTGACACCTGTTATTATCGTCCAAATGGACGGTTCTGGATTGTTGAGATCTACAGAACACCGGGTGAACCTTAGGGGGCTCCCATCATAAGGGTCGGGTGATCGAACGGGTGGGAACAGGTGTTGATGGCTGGACCAATGGTTCGGGGCGACTATTTTAAGTCATTCGATTCTTTTTATTTTTCTAACTTCATTATCATCACCTCACAAAGGGTTTGAAATGTATACCCCTATCAGCATCACATCTTTACTAGATGAGCTAGCTGGAACCTTCCCTGGTGTTGATTTTCTTTTTTCTTTTTCCTTTTTTTTGGAAGAGACATTGTGGTTAATACTGTCACCTGTTAGTGCTTAGAGCACAGGATAGACCATGGTTTGAATCTACTTTGCTTGCAGTTGTCACTTAGGAGCACAGATAAATCCTCCAATAAGGCAGGGGATAGGCCCGCCACAAAGATGGGAGGGAAGCCCAAGGGGTTCGATACCAAGACCTACCAAATAGGGGGAAGATGCTTTGGCAATGGGATGCGACCTAAATCGCCTGGTGTTGATAATTGGACTGTCTGTAGTCCACACTGTCCCTTACTCATATAATGAACTTTTTTTTTTAAGGGAGCACAAGATACACCAAATATCAAAACCCACCACAAGAGCAAAGAAAAATTCTTTTATTTTTATTGACCCCACAGGCTGGAAGACTCGTCACTAAGACGAGAGGGAGGTCCGCAACCACAGAGCGAGAGAGAATATGCCATAGCATTTCCCTTGAACCAAGTAATGGCCCGTACACCTATCTATCTTTTGATTCCACATTTTCTAATTCCCACCCCACCAAACCCTTCCTTTCTTTAGCCGATTCACATTTCCCACCGACTCGCATCACCCCAACCCACCAAACCTAGCTACTAACCCTACCTGCTCCTCTTTCTTCCACATTTTAGAAAGAGGGACTTCAAAGTCACACGGTGTGACGACCAATCTCAGATATTTCAATTGTTCCATTGAAGTCGTAGGTGACTCTGAGGAGTTCCATGTGCCCTGCTTGGGAATCGTGAGTCTCATGCCATGTGTGGATAACGTATGAACTACGTCCTTATAATCTGTGGACACTAAGCCTAATTAGCATTTGACAATTCAAGTAGGGATCATGCTACAATGCGCCATGTGCCTTGAGGCATAGCTTTAAAAAAATAGATACATACTTAGTGGACGGTTCCCGAAAACAAATCAGTTTTAGCTAAAGATAGCGAACCGAATCTAAATCTTGTGAACAAAAATATCCTTTGCTATAGTTTAAATTTTTAAATCATGCAACTCCTTTATAAAACTAAATTGGATCTAAATCCGAGCCATAGACCTACAAATCCTAAACCTAATCGTAAACCCTACGATCTATTGGCCATGGAATGAACCCTAGACCTAGAAATCCTAAACCGAACCCCTCCACCCTCCCGTGGCTTCTCGTCTCTGCTGCTTGTGCCAGCCTTCGCCACTGCTGCTTGCGCCAGCCTTCGCCACTGCTGTTTGCGCCCGCCTACACCATCGCTGCTCAAGCTTGCCTCGCCACTGCTGCTCGCGTTTGCGCACACCTCGCCATCTGTTGCTCAAGCGAATCAGGAGAAAGGGGAGAGGGCATTTTTGGTTTTTGGCAGCCCTTCTCATCGAATAGATCTTTTGCTCGTCCTTTTCATCCTACCGATCTATTGTTAATGATCTTAGATATATCAACCCCAAAAAAAAAGGTGTTAAAATTTGCACCAACAAAAATACTAACACCGCCCCATATCATGAACACATCACATACCGTTTTTTTATTTTTACTATTACCCCTATTTTGATAATGCACCCCATGTATGGGTTTGTCTCCTCCCTCTCCTCCCCGCTCCACTAGCCATCGCCGATTCTCCTCCTCCTCCTCTCCATGCTAATTGCCCAATCGAAGCTGTTGATTCCATGCACCTCATTGCCGCCATCGCCTCTTCCCTCCTAAGCGCACCCACCCTCTCACTCTTCCTCTTCCTGCGCCCCCTCCCTTCTCCTCTTTCTCCTCATTCCTGCAGATGTGTCAGTCGCTCCCGACCGACATTGTTGTTGGTTGCTCCTGGCTTATATGGTGTGGTCCATGTTAGTTGATTCCGACTGACATGGACCACACCATGTCAGACAGGAGCAACCGACAACATGTTAGTCGGGAGTGACCAACACGCTGTTCTTATCAATACTCTTAGGAATCTGAGATATTGCATGACCCATCCAATATTTATTTATTTGTTAAGTTAGGGATGCGACTCAGTCCTATTAATAATTATCAGAAATCTTTTTCAAGTCAAGGTCGGCTAATGGAAACCAACGGTGGCATTTCCATCATATTAACTGAAAGATTCCATCAGGCTATCCTGATGTTAAACTTGATGACAGCCGTTCCTAGGGGTGCCCGTTCCTAGGGGTGCAACATGGGTCGGGTAAAACCGAGAACCGACCAAATCTGACCTAAATGGGTCGGGTTGGTTCAGACATTTTGACTAAATGGATTGGTTCGGTTCTAAGTTTTGTGGACCCGATTAAATACGGGTCGGTTTCGGGTTGGGACTCGGGTAGTCCTGATCCAACCCGAAAACCAAACTCATATATTAGACCACATATATATGTCACGGGTTTGGACTTTTGGGCTACAGCACACTAGCACTTGAGTAAATGTTAGGAGTATGCCAACATTGTACCAACTACTAAGAGAAATCAGTAAGTGGCTGGAGTCTAAAACCTAACATGGACATCCAACTTGCTAGTAAATAACCAATTGCCATTAATTTTTAAAACCAATTACCAAACCGAGACCTGACCCGAACCAATCCGACCTTAGTGTGGATTGGGTTGGTTTGGGTCTATGTCCAAGTCGGATTGGTTCGGGTTTCAATATGGTAAAACCGAACTAGTTCGGTTCGATTCCAGATTGGCTCGAGACCTGAGTTGCACCCCTAGCTGTTTCTTTGTCTGCCATTTGGGCTAAGTGTGATTCACCTGTCGGCAGTGGGTGCAACGGCTAAGAAATCTTTTTTTCGCTGATATAGACCTGAAAAGTGTGAATCAACATAACATACTCAGGAGGCAAGATAAAGATCGACAAAGAAAAGCCGATCAATGTGATTTATTTTTAACAACCAGAAATCGACTCTACACCAGAGTTGGTCAAAAAGGGGTGAAGAAAGTACCTATTGATCCCAAAAATTCCATATCTATATTTGATGCATGGATCATATCCATTATCAATTCATGATGCAAAATCAAATTGTGTAGATCTTCGCCAACCATGACTCATGACTCTTTATTGTTGGATTTTTGCTTGTAAAACCTTGACTCGGGGTGTGTTTGGAAGCACCATGTTTATCTCAGTATACCCAGATGAAAACCGAGTCAAATCCACGCCACATAAGGACTCATGTGAATTGCTATACGACTCCTCTCTTGTAAAGAGGGGTGTGGCTCTAGGGTTTAGAGGTTGAGGTTGAGATCGTCTATGAGAGAGAACAAGATAGAGAGAGAAGAAGAAGAACCCAGTTTAGGATTTGGCTGTGAGAGAAAAGAGAAGGAAAGAAGAAACAGTGGAAAGGAAAAGAAGGAGAAGGAAAAAAGAAGAAAGAAGAAGGGGTTTTCTCCAGTTCATCTTCGGGTTTCTCAACACATTTACCTTGACTTCTACTTCGGCGGGCCTTATTTCCCCCAACCTTTATTTCATTTTAGCTTAGTTCATGTTAAATAAAAATAGCCGAGCTGATGGAATGATACTTTCAAAACAATTTAGCAGATCTTTGTTTGTAAGTAAAGAGCATGCATGCCAGAAAGCTTGTGAGTCTAGAGTACTTATCTCAGAAGGACTCAATCATGTTATATTATACTAACAGAAGCTTGTCACTCTACGGAGAGGGATTTCTCAAAAAAAAACAAAAACAGAAGCTTGTCACACTGTTATTGACATGTGGAGTCATTTCTTGTCACTACTGAACAAAAAAAATAATTGGTCCCGGAAATAGTTCCCCTTTAACGTTAACGATTCAAGTTTGTATAGGTCCCTCTGAACAAATATTAATTAAACCATATTTTGATGGGGATTGATTGTTAATAAAAACAAACAATAAATAATTAATTTAACCCGAAAGATTTTAGCTCCTGCAGGGGATCCTCCAGGTGCATCTGGAATCGTCCAATCTGTACCATACACACAACCACGACACGTGCAGTCATACCCTTTTTATGTTCAATTAGATGATCGAGATGCATCTAGATGACATGTTCAATTTGTCATTTTGTTGTTATCGGAGGGACGAAGATCAACAAAGATGGTTGGCAAAACACATTATTATCCAAGGACTTGCTATAAAATAGTAGTTTGTTAAGGACCGGTGCCAAACTATTTTTATTTTTAATGACCAATAATTAAGCCCTTCCCCCTCCAAAAAATAATAATAATAAATAAATAAATAAATAATAAGAATAAAAGAAAATATCGGAGGATTATAGTAGCCACGGTACTTTGATTTTTTTTTCACCTTTTGACGAGCACCACACAAAGGGAAAATATATATATATATATATATATATATATATATATATATAGAGAGAGAGAGAGAGAGAGAGAGAGAGAGAGAGAGAGAGAGAGAGAGAGAGAGAGAGAGAGAGAGAGAGAGAGAGAGAGAGAGAAGCACCCCATTAGGTGTTTGGGAATATTTGTGTGCCTCTTCAAATCCCTTATTACAGCCTATTTGGTTCACGGAAGCTGGAACGGGTGCGTTTAGTGGGGCTGCAAGAGCTGCAGTTGGAACATGCTCCAAAAAGCTATGTGATTGTTACATCAATTTTTATAAAAAAATTATCGGGTGGGAGTTGCAACTGCATGGGTTTACACAAAACTAAGGAATTTTTTTCAAAATAATATTTAAAAATAAAATATTTAAACAAATAGTGTTTGACCAAAATTAAATACCATACTAGTGCTCTAAAAGCCACTTGGCATTTCCGGACAGTAAAGCGAGTCGCGATATATATATATATATATATATATATATATATATATATATATATATATATATATATATATATATATATATATATATATATATATATATATATATATATATATATATATATATATATATATATATATAGGGGACGGGGAGCCTGGACCTCAGGTGCAGCGGGGAGGCTGCACCCGTGTCCTGCGCGTGCGCCACGTGGGCGTCCCGATGCGAAATCTGATCTGAAATAGCCGTACGAGACCGCATACGCAGTGGACGAACAACAGCCGTCCGATCGGCTGAACGAACGGACCCGTGAGCACCCGGCCTCGCTGTTACTGTAGCGGGCACAGTAACAGCGAGAATCGCTGCACGGGTGAATCCCATCCGTTCATTCAGCCGATCGGGCGGCTGAAAACAAAATTCGCGGTTACTGTAGCCGCTATAGTAATCGCGAGATTGCTTTCAGCCGTCCGATCGCAGGATCCAACGGACTGTATTCACCGAACGGCCAATTGAATCCCAAAAGAATTCAATCCGTTGGATCCTGACGATCGGACGGCTGAAAACAAACTCGTGGTTACTGTAGCGGCTACAGTACCCGCGATTTTTGTTTTCAGCCACCCGATCGGCTGAACGAACGGATGGGATTCACCCGTGCAGCGATTCTCGCTGTTACTGTGCCCGCTACAGTAACAACGAGGCCGGGTGCTCACGGGTCCGTTCGTTCAGCCGATCGAACGGCTGCTATTCGTCCACTGCGTATGCGGTCTCGTACGGGTATTTCAGATCAGATTTCGCATCGGGACGCCCACGTGGCACACGCGCAGGACACGGGTGCAGCCTCCCCGCTGCACCTGAGGTCCAGGCTTCCCGTCCCCTATATATATATAAATATAAATATATATATATATATATATATATATATATATATATATATATATATATATATATATATATATATATATATATATATATATATTGTTCTGTTTCAAGTAGAACCTGGTTTTTGGATTACTGGGTTTAAACCCGGTATTATGGATACCAGGTTTACCCAAAATCCAACAAGAAAACGACAAGTATGGGAACGTTATACAAGGGGGCTTCGGTTAAACTCGGTGTCCAGAATACCGGGTTAAAACCATGTAATTCAAATATCGAGTTCTACTTGAAACGGGAAAAAAAAAAAATCTCGTGACTCGCTTTACGGTGCTAACATGCCACGTGGCTGTCAGAGTAATAAATTAATAAATACTTTCGATCAAACGCTATTGAATTAAATATTTATTTTTTAAATATTATTTTGAAAAAAATCTCCAAAACTAAATGGGTAGGAACGCACAGTGTTGACTACGTACGTTCCAACTACATGAAACCAAACAAGCTGTTAGTTGTATAGGATTTTGGAATACGCACTTCAAGTACCCCATGTCTCATATTGGATGGAATTTATATGTAAGTTCTTACCTTGAAGAACTTCAAAGCCACATCACCTGTTGCTTGCCATCGCAGTCGCCATCGCTCCGACGCCACAATCCCTGGGGTTTTATATGTGAGGGGGCTTAGAGTCCGCAACTCAAAGTTCAAGTTCATGGCCTGGTGATCAAGTTCGAAGCCTTGATGTCCATGAGTCAATCAATATTAACATGAGTATAAAGCTACATTAGAAGTTTTAAAACTTTTTTCTTCTGAAAGTTTTTTTTTTTTTAATTTTTTGGTTCAGAGAAGGAGGGGTAACAAGAGAACCCCCAAGAGGCACTACATGTCGGTGCTGCAAACTAAAACTCACTACCACTGGTCGAAAAAATAAGATGTCACCTGACGGAGAAACAAGACCACCACCATGTGGGAACCATCCAGCCTACCCTTCAGCAGGGAAATGCTTCAAGTTATTTCTAAGTTGTCTCCAAAGAGGAAAGCTTCAAAGACGATCTCCAAAAGTTTTGTGGATTGTTATGAACCAGTATTTGATGATCCCTAATTAATTCTTTAACGACGTGGTTGCTTAATGACAAACCAGCTGCATAAACCCCCGAGAGGTCCATACTACGGGCGTTGCATGATTCTTTTATTTATTGGGTGAGGCTAGATAAAGCCCACGAAATATCTTAGGCAACCCTCGTCTAAAGGCCCCTTCTTTTGCTTTTGTTGTTCACGTGCAAACCGTTGCACGCCACCATCGACTGCCTTTGTGGTTGACAATCCACCACCGCCTGTCCGTCTCCTTCTCCTCCGTTTTTCTCTCTTTTTTCTTCCTCTTCTTTCCTTCTTTCTCCTCCTCTTTCCCTCCTCCTCATCCTTAAAAATCACAAACACTCGGCCTTACCAAGCTGAATGCATATTCTGTTCATTCGGACACCGCGATATAATGCACATAATAGAAGGTGCATTCGGCCGATAGGGACGGAAAAATGAGGAGGACAAAGGGAGAAAAAAGGAGAAGGATGGGAGAGGGAGCTAGGAGGAAAGAGGGGAGGATGAGGAGACGGACCGGTGATGGTGGGTTGTTGTCGGCGGAGGTGGGTGGTGTTGGAAATAATCCTATGGTAGAGGCCCGCATAGATAGCAAAGGGTAGGTCCGAAGACCGTGGGTGATGTGCATTACATATCAAAGTTTTCATTGAAACACCCTACACATGCGTGTATGAATCTAGTATAATAACTACTCGATCCTCTAACGTCGATCTAGGATGATGAACAATATTGCATCCATACATGTTCTATCTATACTAGATCTACAAGTTAGAAGTCATACCTTTGTGCAGATTTTTTCACCGTGACAAATTTCTTCTTTAACGATGGAGGCGGCCTCGGATTTACTCGGAGGGGCTTCGATATAACGACCATAACTTTTGATCCCGAACTCTGATTGGACTAAAATTTGACTTTGAGACAATTTTTGCATCCGGTTGGGAGTTGTTTCGATTTCTATAACTCCTGCAGTAACAGAAATATCATTGATCTTCTGTGCAAAATCTGGACAACATAAGATTGCGAGAAGTACCTTCTAGTTCACTCGATCTTGCATGATGCATGGTATCTCGTCGATGGATCTCTAAGTGCCTCCATACGACTGACCTTCTTCGTCTACGAAACACCATACGAGGAAGACACGTCGAGGACTAAAGTCACAAGCGGGAGAGAGACGACAGATAGAGAGATGAGAAAGAGGGCTCAAGCAAGCACATAAGGGTCAGCTCCTCTCTCTCTCCCCTTGCTCTATTATAAGGTCGGCCCCCCTTAGGATAAGCCTCCTAATGGATAGGGTCCCCCCCCCCCCTTTTCTCTATCATTGTCTCTATCTCTCCCTACCTTCTAGGACTTACGAAGACCAAGTCAAACCCCCTTATTATCCCTTATGGTCGACCCCCTTTTGTAGCTAACAAACTCCTACAAAATAGGGGGGCTGGCCATGCATGTCTCTTAACACATAAGGTCGGCCCCACCTAGCCCATGATGAATTTTGATTTTCCAAAATGATCCCATAGCATTAGTTGGCTGACCGCCTTTGCATAGAGATTGCATGGCTCATTTTCATAAAACATAACTAGTGGTTTCACTATTGTCGGGGTGCCCTTAGTAAACACATAGGGTACCCCTAGAAAAGTCAACTAGTCAACTCACAATATGAACCGGTGCATCACACCCATGTAGCAAAGCCCACTAAGGTAAGGGGATGACTACGTGTATCTCTGTACTGCCCGGGGTTGTTTGCTAACACACACACGCGCGCGCACGCACGCATATACGCATCTACCGTAGCCATCCAGAGTGCAACGTAGGTTACACTCCAATTCCCCCGGACTTACTATGTTCTCTTATATACCCATGCACTTTGCTTAACAGTTCATATGACTCGGTTCCTTCCAGGTTGACCATCTACCGAGTAATTGGATCCAGTCAACAATCTAACTAATGACCATCAGGTCTGGATTTAATATGACATAGGTCAGACCAAGGAATGCACCACCTGTTAGGGGTGTGAATAGTCTGCAGGAGTGGCACACTGATGTGACGCCATTCGGGTAACCCAATACATTATGGTTTTGGGTCACGTAACTGGACCCTCGCACATTGATGCACCAAAGCATCACACAACTGGTTAGCTCACCAGTCATGGTTTCTTATGATTTAGGATCATTTTATCCTAAGTAAAAACACGGCTTAGTGCACCGGTGTCTGCTCACCGATTTGTGCACCGTGTTGGTTCCGTTCGGTCATAGATACTGTGCTTGGTAATAACAATGATGGAGACACTCATGCTCTGTTATCCCAACAACTTATCCTGATAAGACAACCAACCCTAATCAGAGCTGAGAACAAATTTAGGTTACATGGGACTAGTCTCACCCACTCAAGTATATTATTATATAGCCATGGTTCTCTGTTCTGTAATCAGAACACGTATTAAGGTACGTACCAAGATGTAATCCTAAGCTATAAACTATATACAGCTAAACTATATGTTTTAACGAGCTGTAGACCTCATCAATTCCAATAATCTTCCACCAGATTTAACAAGAAAAAATGGTGTTGAGCTTTATAACTTTTACATGCTGCCCATAAGCCTTTGCAGGAATTCTCTCAAGAAATTATCAACATTATCTGCAGATGCTACCTCAGTTACCGCTACTTGTCTTTCCTTATAAAACTATTAGATCAAGTGGAGTTTATACTTAATGAGTTTTTTTTTACGGTGGTACCTAGGCTCCTTGGACCTTGCTTACTGCTCTTCTATTGCAGCAACAGATAACTGAGCATCTGGTATGCATCACATGTTTTTTAAAAACTTTCTGAGCTATACCACATGCTATACTACCTCACATGTAACAATGTGCTGAACCACTATGGTGGATTCTGTGATGTATTATTTCTTCATACTCTACCAACTACCACTTCTTATTCCAAGATAAAAAAAATTCCTAAAGTCGATTCTCTGAAACATATATATGACACAAAAGTCAAACCTTGTGCATCCAATCAATATAAGAAGTTGTGAAGTATAATTTAATTTACAATCCTCAATGGATGAGTACTTCTGAGTATACCCTTTATGTCAGTTCAGCGATCTGGACTCAGGTTTGACTGAAACCGACCCATCATTCTTACTATGTAATAGATATCTAATCTCAAAAAATTAAATCTAGGTAGAATCTTATCTTCATGCGTAGCTTGTGACTGCGAGAGAATATGCTCTGGTGATCTCGAGTTATATTGATTCCCAAAACATAACTCGTCTCACTATGGTCTTTCATATCAAATTGTATGACCACAAATATTTACATTAAACAGGATTCCTATGTTATTTTCAATTAGTAGAATATTATTAATGTAAAGTACGAAATATATCCTTGGAGCTCTATTACTTTTTTTGTACCTACTTAGTTTATCCTCATTCTGACCAAATCCGTATGAGTAGATTTCCTGACCAAAATAGATATTCTAATTCCTAGATGCTTAAATTAGTCCATAAATGAACCTTTGCAACTTGCATTCAAGATCCTTATGGCCTACTGACACAAAGCCTGGGGCTACATCATACACATGTCCTTTTCAAATCCCCGTTAAGAAATAATTGTCTTGACATCTATCTACCACATCTTCCAACTATAATGGGCTGTAATGAATTCAAGAGGATCCGAAACAGACTTAGGCATAGCTACCGGTGAGAAGATTTCGACATAGTCAATCTCTTCTCTCTTGACAACTAATCTAGCTATTTAAATCTTAATAAGAACACCGAGTCCTCTTCTTATACACCCCTTATACCCAAAATGGTGATAATATAATAAGAGTTGAGACTGTTCCAAGGGACATTGATGCAAGCTTGCCTCTATGGTTTTTTGCCAGTAAGAGCTGTGAAAAGCTTCCACTATTTTGTCATAGTTCTAGGGATCATCCTCTTAAAACTTTGGATTAGCTAATGAAGTTTCTCTATAGTATCTATCAGGAGTTCTGATGGTCCCACAACGACAAGGTGGTGATGGTACAAAGTGAATAATTTCTATAGTATCTGGTATACTAGTTTCTATATCATCTACTCCCATTATGTTTTTAGATGCTCACTCTTTACCAGTACCTAATAGATCATCCAGAACTACCCTACCCGTAAACTTGTAGTCTATAATCTTATTCTACGTAGATGATATTCGTAGAAATGATTACCTTCTATACCTCAATTGTTGGAAATAATTCCATGGTAGAGGCCCGCAGTGGAAGCAAAGTAAAGGTCCGAGGACCATGAGCGGTGTGCGTTATATATCAAAATTTTTATCGAAACGATCTACATATGCGTGTATGAATCTAGCATGGCAACTACGCGAACCCCTAACGACGATCTAACGCAAAAGAACAATCTATCTGCATGCATGTTCTATCTAAGTTAGATCTACTTGTTAGAGATCATACCTGCGTGCGGACTCTTTCACCGCGATAAATTTCTTCTTTGTCGATGGAGATGGGCTCGGGTCTGCTTGATATAGCTTCGGTGCGTCGGCCATAACTTTCTGCTCTGAACTCCGATTGGGATGAAATTTGGACTACAAGTAGCCAACTTCGAGATGCAACTTTTACAACAAGTTTCACATCGTTTGGACTTCTTTAGCTCCCAGAATCGCAGAAACAACGCTGATTTTCTGTGTAGATTCTGGACAGCAAAAGGTTGCGGGAGATGCCTTCTAGTTTATCCGATCTCACACGATGCACGGCACCTCGTCGATGGATCTCTGAGTGCCTCCATACGACGAGTCTTCTCCTACTTCGAAACACCACGCGAGGAAGACGAGTTGCCATCCAATGGTGCAAGCGAGGGAGAGAGAGACGAGAGAGGAGAGAGGAGAGGGGGGCGGCTAGGGTTTCCCCATGCATGGGCCGGTCCTAGGGCTTGCTTGGCTCCATAATTTCGTCCCCCCCTCTCTCCCTATGCCTTATATAGGGTCGGCCTTATCCTTATGGATAAGCCTAGCGGATAGGATTGACCGATTCAAACCTCTCCCTATATATCTCTTCTTTTATCTCTATCTTTTCCTTGTTTTCGAAAACGGTCAAAACCAGCCCGTTTTCTGCGCCTCATGATCGGCCCTTTCTCGGAGGCAACAACCTCCTGAAACTAATAGGGCCGGTCTTGACCAGTCTCTCAACACTTAGGGCCGGCCCCCCTAGTGCATAGTGGCGCATGGTATGACCAAAACGCCCTTATGTCACTAGTTGGCCGTTCCTCGTGTACGAGACTTTACAAGGCACACATAAGTGAAGTGCACCAGTGATTTCACTATTCTCTGAGGTTCCCATAGGGTGCCCCTAGTGAAGTTAACTAGTCAACTCGCAACATGTCCCGGTGCATCGCACCCATGTGGCAAAGTCCACTTATGACAAGGAATTACTACATGCGTCTCTGCACTAACCTAGGGTTTCCCCTTAGTGCACACACATAGCTATGCATCTACCGAGCACTAGTGCGAAGCACTCACGGAGCGTATGCTTGGACTTCTCGCTTCCTCTAACTACGTTCTGTGTTTCGATGAGATGGTATAAGAACCGTACATAATGTCGATAAAGGTGGAACCTTCAGGGACCAGGGTTCATGGCTTCCACCTCAGACTCGATCGACACACTACCCGAGTGTACCATCGATCCTATGAGTCCGAGTTAACCTACGTAGCCACCCAGAGTACGATGCATGCTGCACTCCAATTCCCCCTGACTTACTATGTTCTCCCTCATACCCCTGCTCTCCGCTTAGTATGGTAAACTCACTGTCCCTCCATCTGGTGCCATGACGCAACTCGAGCGGTGGAGAATACCGTCAGACTCGAGTGCTCATATGACTCGGTTCCTTCCAGGTTGACCATATACATCGTACCTCCGATTACTCTTCCGAGTAACCGAATTCGTCACCAGTCCAACTGATGACCACCTGGCCAGGGTTTAATACGACGTAGATCAGAACAAGGAACACACCTCCCGTTAGGGGTGTGGATAGCCTACAGGAGTGACACGCTGATGCAACGCCAGCCGGGTAACTCAATACACCGTGGTTTTGGATCACTGCATCCGGATCCTCACACATTGGTGCGCCAAAGCACCACACAACTGGTTAGTCCACCAGACATGGTTCCTCAGGGTTTAGGACCATTTTACCCTAAGCAGAAACACGGTTTAGTGCACCAATGTCTGCTCATTGATCTGTGCACCGTGTTGGTTCCGTTCGGCCACAGACACTGTGCCTGGTAATGACCATGGAGGAGACACCCATGCTCTGTCATCCCAACAGCTTATCCTGATAGGGCGACCAACCCTAATCAGAGCTGTGAATTTATTTAGGTTACATGGGACCAGTCCCTTGAGTCTCCCACTCAAGTAGATTACCATGTAGCCATGGCTCTCTGTTCTGTAATCAGAACACGTACTAAGGTACGTACCAATATGCAATCCTATACTATCAACCATACATAGCTAAACTATAGGTTTTTACGAGTTGTAGACCTCACCAATTCTAATATCAATATCATAGAATAGTCCACCTTATATCTCCTTAGGCTAACTTATAAACAGATATACTTAGGACTTCATCTTCATCTTATCCCTCTTATCCTTCTGCATAAGTATAGGACAATCCTATATATTGAGACACTATAGTGTCAGCTTTTGCTTAGACTATAGCTCTCTATAGATTTGAAGCACTTATTTAGATGAGAGATAGTTCCAACTATAAGCTACTATTTTAAGGTACAACCCTACCTAAAGGTGGGTGGTATACTTGGCAATATTCATTATTCTACGGACCATGTCCAATAAGGTCTGATTCCTTCTCTCAGAGATTTCATTCTGGCATATCATTCTTAGAGCATTTAATTGAGAGATAATTTTATACTCCCTCAGGATCGTATGGAACCCGTCCGATAGGTACTTATTTCCTTGATTAAATCAAAGAGTCTCCTACCATCTGGACGCTTTTGGAACCACAAACTTTAAAATTAACTAACACCAATATCTCAGTGACCCTTTTAGTTACTCTACCTTTCAGATAACACTTACTGGTCAAAAACAATATCCAAGAAATCTGTGAACAGAAACTCGATCTTTTGTAACCTTTGAATTTATCTAAGGTAAACTATCTAAATCGAAGGGGCCATAAATAAGTTAGCTTCTCTAAAGGATTTAGATGAATTTAAATTAAATGATGCAGCTAGCATAAGATCTATTTTTGAATTGGGATTAAATACAAAAAGATCGTTCTAAATCATTCGTCTAGCAATTAAGATATCCATTCAGTTTTAGAGATACACCAACGATGCCATCTAGAACTAAATACTTTATTTAGCGAGAAGGAAACAAAACTAACTCTCTAAAGATCAAAATCCGTATATCAAAAAAACTATAATAATCATATCTAACAGCTTTTGCAGCGGCTTATGGTATTAGTAACTATGTTAGGACTACTTCACCATTAATTAGTTTTATGCTTTTTATGAATCCCTATAGCCATGATATCCACATTCCAAGAAGCTGAAGAACTTCTACTAGATAATGACTCAACCCCTTCAGGAGTTGATGTCTACCTATCCTAATATCCTGAGACCTTACACAAACTTTTAGTACTTCCTCTACTCGCCATTGTCGAAATACTTCTATCACTGGCATTACTAGACTTGTGAGTCTACACTAGTTTCTATACTGGTATAGTTTTGGTTTTTGATAAGTTACTCCCTCGGGCTCTTCTAAAGAAGGCCTGGCTTAAGCATTAAAGCTTTTGCCTTTAATTTGATCATATCATCTGTCTTCTAGAAAGCTCTTCAGAAGTTCTGCATTTGTTATTTCTTGCTAGTTAAAGGTAAAGTATCTAACAACGCCTTCAAAGGTTCCAAACAAGGATGCAAGATAGATGTCTTTCATCACCTCATCATCTACCACTATGTCTTTGGAATCTAGTTCGATCTAGAACTCAAGAATATGTTCCCGAACAAACATACGCTCAGACATCTTGGTACCGATGAGTCTTTTGATAGAAAAGCGATGAGTCTATTGACCTTACCTCTCAGACATCTAATGCAAGCAAGACTTTATTTTAGAAGACCGACATATCTCTGACTTGCTTCTAAAGAGTTGTCCATAAATCTATAATGATATAATAGTTACACATTTCTTTTGACTCTCGCTGGTCTTTATATGCCCTAGTCAGTGCCCTAGTGGTATTTGGATTTGTTAGGTCTGGTTTAGAAATATTGAGATTAATAGCCAATGTATGTTTATAACCATAAGCATAAGCTCAGATAACGCTTCAACTCTACATAGTTAGAGACCCAATAACTAGTTTTCTTATGGGATAGCATATAAGGGAATTATATGGTTGAATGAAAGAATACAAAAAACTTAGTTTATAGATTTTAAAAATAATCTAATTATATCCAAATATCAATGTTACATCTATATGGATTAATTAACCATGTAGATATCTTGGAATCGGATAGACCCGTCCGAGAGGGTAGTGTGTAGCGTTATCCGCTCACACGGGTCTTTCCTTGACGCAATCCAAATTTGCCAACAAAGGGCTTTAATAGATCATGGTTGTCCTTTTGGCCAGTGCAACGTGATCCCCATGCGAAGCTGAAGGCTCACGTGCACTTTGGATACTTACACACAAGCCTAGGCAATTGCGACATGGGAGTTCATGCGACCACCACCAGGGTGGAAAAAGCTTTTCTCTTCTCACCCCATAACTGCTATATCCCGAAGGAGATCGTTAAGTCATCTAGCATAGAAAAATATAACTCTCACCCGAGGGGGATGTTGAGCTACAACCTCCTATCCAGACATAAAGCAGTTGGTTGTGGAGGCCATAGGATCTCAACGATTACTTTTGCGCATCCATTATTAGAGTTGGGGGTTATTTTAATACAAGTATGAGTGTAAACTAAGGTCACGACAGTATACACTAGACCATGGTCATATCGTGCTCCCACTAGCGTTTCAAGTCATTCGCGAAACATTAATCAGACTTAGAGTATCATAGTCCCTACCTCAAGTGGATTTCTCCGTTTAAGGATCATATTACATACTCCGAGACCGTCGATGCTCCGCAAAATAGGCTATCATCTTAATACTTTGGAGCCTAGCCTAAGGTCAGACTAACCAGAAAAGGCCTCCAATTACCATGGCGCCTTGATTATAAACTTGACAATCGATGTCATAATAGATCTCTGTCTCATATTGGTTTTGATACTAGCTAATTAGCGGCACCCGACAAGTCTGGCATTGTCCTAGTTGTGGCATAACCGAATATGATGAGTTCACACTATCATTAAAAGCCAATTATATAATAAGCATAATTAGTGGAATCCTATCCTAACAAGGCCACTTGGACCCATGGGTAAAGGGCATCCCTTTAAAACACTGATAATCAAATTATCGCATCGGAGTTCTCTACATATATATAAAGAACAATAGAAAGAAACAATCATATAACTGAATCAAGTTCAGAGTCCGACCCCTGAACCTGACTAGCACAACATAGGCTCTCTATCTTCTTCACTAGGTTCCTCGATTCGATGCGTCTCTGTATATGATCTATCGATGCTTTTGCCTTTTGATGTTATCGTGTATGCTTCATAGAATCACCATTATCCTTCAAGATTCCACTCTTCCTTCCGATGGTGGATCTCCACGGTTCGTCCTCCTCTATAATCTGTAACCAAAAGATCTAATATGTTTCGAGCAAGTGCTCGCTTATACATAATTTTCTAGAAAGTAAAGGAAAACAAGCCTATCAAAAAGTTTCGTAATCAAGGGTGGTCAACATCCATCTCTTGCTCGACTACGGCTTTAAAACCTATCCACACACAAAAAGCATATCCAAATATATAGTAGCATGGGGTCTAACCCCCAGTAGTAAGCAATCACATATCCATATTATTATATAGTGGCACCCTACAAGATCGATTCATTGAACACACAATATCTATAATATGCATGATTTACTCGTAGAACCCCGATAGTGACACATAATAATCATGCGCGCATATGACGATTTCATGAAAAACATGAAACATACACACTAGAGTAGCTCTGATACCAATCATTGGAAATAATCCTTTGGTAGAGGCCCACAGTAGAAATAAAGGGTAGGTTCGAAAATAATGGGCGGTATGTGTTACATATCAAAAATTTTATTAAAAAGCCATATACATGCTTGTATGAATCTAGCATGGCAACTACGTGACCCCCTAACATCGATCTAGTTTGATGAACAATATAGCATATATGCATGTTCTATTTACACTAGATCTTTAAGTTAGAAGTCATACCTCCATGCAGATTCTTTCATCATGGCAAATTTCTTCTTTGTCGATGAAGACGGACTCGGATCTGCTCAGAGAGGTTTCGGTACAATGATCATAACTTTTGATCTAGAACTCTAATTAGACTAAAATTTGGATTATAGGTAAAGGACTTCGAGATGCAACTTTTGCATCCAGTTAGGGGTCATTTGGACTTCTGTAGCTCCTACAAGAATAAAAACATTATTGATTTTCTGTGCAAAATCTGTATAATATAAGATTGCAAGAAGCGCCTTCTAGTTTACTCGATCTCGCACGATACACGATACCTCATCGATAGATCTCTAAGTGCCTACATGTGTTGAGCCTTCTCCGTCTATGAAACACCATACGAGGAAGACACGTCGAGGACCAAAGCCACAAGTGGGAGAGAGATAAGAGATAAAGAGATAAAAAAGAGAGGGCTTGGGCAAGCACATAAAGGCCAACCCCCCCACTCTTTCTCTTCCCTTGCTCTAATATTCGGGCCGGCCCCGCTTAGGATAAGCCTCCTAATGGATAGGGTTGCCCCTCCTTTTTCTCTCTCATTGTCTCTATCTCTCCCTAGCTTCTAGGACTTGCAAAGACCAAGTCAAACCCCCCTTATTATCCCTTATGGCCAACCCCCTTTTGTAGCTAACAAACTCCTACAAAATAGGGGGGCCATCTATGCATGTCTCCTAACACATAAGACCGACCCCACCTCGACCTTGGTACCCCATAGCACTAGTTGGCCGACCCCTTTTCCATAGAGACTTGATGGCTCATTTTCGTGAAATTTAACTTATGATTTCACTATTACCAGGGTGCCCCTAGTAAAGTCAATTAGTCAACACGCAACATGAACCGGTGCATCACACCCATGTAGCAAAGCCCAATAAGGTAAAAGGATGACTACGTGTGTCTTTATACTATCCAGGGGTTGCTTGCTAGCACAAATTCGCATATACGCATCTATCATATACTAGTGCAACGCACACACGAAACGTAGGGTTAGACTCTTTGCTTTCTCTAACTGTGTCCTATGTTTCGAGGAGATGGTTCAAGGACCGTACATTATGTGGATAAAGTGAAACCTTCAGGTACCAAGGTTCATGGCTTTCAACTTGGACTCGATCGATATACTACGCGAGTGTACCATCAACCTTTGAGTACGAATTAACCTGCGTAGGCACCTAAAATGCGACGCAGGCTGCACTCTGATTCCCCCAGACTTACTATGTTCTCCCGTATACCCCTACTCCTTGCTTAGTAGTGGTAAACCTGTTGTCCCTCCACTTGGTGTCATGATGCGACTCGAGCGGTAGAGAATATTGTCAGACTTGAGTGCTCATATGACTCAGTTCTTTTTAGGTTTACCATATACGTCGTACCTCTGATTACTCTGCTGAGTAACCGGATCCAATCAACAGTACAACTGATGACCATCAGGCCTAGGTTTAATACGACATAGGTCAGACCAAGGACGTACCTCTCGTTAGGGGTGTGGATGGCTTGTAGGAGTGGCACGCTGATGCGATGCTAGCTAAGTAATCCAGCACACCATGGTTTTGAGTCACGTAATTGGACCCCCACACATTGGTGTGCCAAAGCACCACACAACTAGTTAGCCCACCAATCGTGGTTTCTTAGGGTTTATGATCGTTTTATCATAAGTAAAAACATGGCTTAGTGCACCAGTTCTGCTCATCGATCTGTGCATCGTGTTGGTTCCGTTCGGCCACAGACACTATGCCTGGTAATGACCGCATGGAGACACCCACGCTCTGTCATCCCAACAGTTTATCCTGATAGGGTACCAATCCTAATCAGATATGCGGACAAATTTATGTTACATGAGACTAGTCCATTGAGTCCCCTGCTCAGATGGACCTTGTAACCATGACTCTCTGTTATGTAATCAGAACACGTACTAAGGTACGTACCAAGATGCAATCCTAAACAATCAACTATATATAGCTAAACTATAGGTTTTTACGAGCTGTAGACACCATCAACTCCAACAGACGACGGTCAAAGTGGGTGGGGGTTGCCGATAGCAAAAGAAAAATTGGGATAGAAAATTGTTTGGTTGCCAGCTACCTTTACAAAAAGAAAAATTGGGATAGAAAATTGTTTGGTTAAGTCTTTTCAGTTTCCACCTGAGTGGTAGTTCACAAGCTTGTAAGTGACCGCGACAAGTAGGAGAAACATAACACAATACCTTGTCCTTATATAGTAAACCGGCACAGTTGCACTGGGAGGAGGAGGTTGTGGGTTCCAACTCTCTCCTCCTCTAGTTACCCAATAGTGCGTAGGGAAATTTTCGAGTTTGTTAGTGTACTTTCAGAAGTATTAGTCCAAGCCCCTAAGTGAGTCCCTTGCCCAAAAGTTTTCTGCCCATCTCGAAAAAAAAAGGGGGGGAGAGGGGGGGCGGGGACTTAGCGAAAGGTCCCTAACAAAATATCGGTTCAAGGGGAAGGACAGCCAAGAAGATGATGTTGCAATGTATCATTTTCTATAGAACACAATTCATGATTTCATGTTCTTTGTCGCTACAGAACACATTCATGAATTTTCTATATTGATTTCAATGTATCATTTTTTTTTGGAACGTGATTTCATGGAAAAAATTTGCTACATTGATTTCACTATAGCAAAGTGTACCAATCTATGCAAATTGTTATTCAACAAAGATTGTTACTCGAATCTGCAAAGATTGTTACTCTTTTGTTACAATGGTTTCATTGTAGCAATATTTTTTCCGACTATATTTCTTTTTAAAAAAAATTGCTACAGTGATTTCACTGTAGCAAAAGAGTAACTCAACAAAGAGTTTTACTCAATCAAAATAGATTGTTACTCTTTGGCTATAGTGATTTTATTGTAGCAAAAAAAAATTTGACGAGATTTCTCTCTCTCTCTCTCTCTCTCTCTCTCTCTCTCTCTCTATATATATATATATATATATATATATATATATATATATATATATATATATATATATATATATATATATATATATATATATATATATATATATATATGGGTCAGGTTCAATGGACACTGTTTTTGCACTCAATTTTTTACACCGATTTTCAAACCATTAGATAGAGGTTTCATAATTTCTTGATTTTTTGATAGCATAATCATCTTGTCTTAGATAACACATCTACAAAAAATCAACACATTCTAAAGCCTCTAGACTTATTAAATGTGCTTTTCAAATTAACGATTAAAATGGACGGTTGATAAAGCCTTTTAGTTTTGATGTACTTGGAGGCTTTAGAATGTGCTGATTTTTTGTGGACGTGCTATCTAAGTCAATGTGATTATGCTCACAAAAAATCAAGAAATTCTGAAACGTCTATCTAGTTGATTTGAAAATCGGTGTAAAAATTTAAGTGCAAAAACAGTGTCCATTGAACCTGACCCTATATATATATATATATATATATATATATATATATATATATTCACTGTAGCAAAAGAGTAACAATATTAAAAAAATGTTACTCTTATTTCTACAATGCTTATGTTAAGCTCGGATCGGGCCTACATGTACAGTTGCACGACGAGGGTCAAGTTCGGACTGATGCTCACATGTACTGCACATAAGGGTAAATTGGTCATTTACCAATCGGGATGGCCTATCACTAAAAATAACCCATGTTGACCAACTTTATCTCTAAATACGAGAACGATTTTGTTACAACCTCCTTGAAAAAGGTTGAAACATTCACGGCTTTCTCATTGGTCCATTTCAAAGGCTTTTGGTCATTTCACCATATTAATAGCATGAACTGACATATATGCCCTTGAAACGGGCCAATGAGAGAGCCATGAATATTCCAACTTCTTTAAGGAGGTTGGAACAAAATCGTTTGGAAGAGAGAGAGAGAGAGAGAGAGAGAGAGAGAGAGAGAGAGAGAGAGATGTCCCTCTTCTTTCCTTATTGCTAGAGAGGTTTGATTTCGTTTGGAGGAATTCGATCAGGGGAATCCCGACTGCAAGTTCTTTCCAATTACAGTTGATGCCTAAAAGATTATGTTTTAGGTTTTAGTTGGATGTGGGGGTATAAGATAAGGGTATAAATGTTATTTTAAAATTTTGGGCAAATTTGACTTACCCTCCCCCCCCCCCCCCAAAAAAAAAAAAATAATAATAATAATAATAATTATATGCTAATTAGTAAGCCACCCCCTTTTTATCGATATTAAACTTACCCCCCAAAAATAAGACTTATACCCCCATAATAATATGATATTTAGGCATACACTCCTATAATTAAATGATATTTAGGCATACCCTCCCATTCTGACTAATTATCATATATGAATTTGGGGGTGTAAGTCAAACTAGAGGGTAAGTCTAACAATGATTAAAAAGGGGATGACTTACTAATTAGCATATAATTTTGAAGAGATAATTCAAATTTATCATAAAATTTTTGAATAGATTATTGTGAAACGGGGCCTAGTTATAGGTTTTTAGGGTATGAAAAAAAATTTCCAAAAAAAAAAAAAAACCCAGCCGGCCCGCCGGCGTGGCTCTCTACTTCGCTCCGCCATTCAAAACTGCGGGCCGCATCCCCCCCGCGGCGGTATCTGGGCGCAACCGCGCTGCGCCAAACAGTCTCTGAACGGTGGGGACTCCATAGTCCATTCCGACGCGATTTTATGTAGCGAATCCTACGTAATCTAAGTGAAGGATTCGCTGTTTAATCCACAACATCAAACTCCGAAGTAACAGATCTAACTCGAGCCCACAGATCAGGACACCTCGTACGTGTCGACGATGGACCACCCAAAGCTCATTCCACAAGGGGAAAAGGGGTACGTGTCAGCCATTCATTCCCCATCTCGACCTACCCTCGGTACCCCTCGCCTGTTACCGGATCCCCCTCCCTCACCAAATCCTCGGCTGTTTGTGCTGGTCAAGTCCCCTCATCTCTCTCAGATCCGCTCCCACTCGTCATCTCCGGCCCCTCCATCTCTCTCCCTCTCTCTCTCTCTCTCTGAGATCCAATTAGGGTTAGGTTTTCTTCGCTCGGATCGAGGGATCGGAGGTACAGAGGAAGGCGGCGGGGGAGGCGACGGCGGCTACGATGGGGCGGGAGGGAGGTCCGGCGGCCGTGAGCGAGGGGGTGGTGCGGAAGATCCTGCTGTCTTACGCGTACGTGGCGATCTGGATCCTCCTCAGCTTCACGGTGATCGTGTACAACAAGTACATCCTCGACCCCAAGATGTACAACTGGCCCTTCCCCATCTCCCTCACCATGGTCCACATGGCCTTCTGCTCCGCCCTCGCCACCGCCCTCGTCCGCCCCCCGCTCCGCCTCGTCGACCCCCCCTCCTCCCCGCCCATGACCCGCGACCTCTACTTCTCCTCCGTCGTCCCCATCGGCGCTCTCTACTCCCTCTCCCTCTGGTTCTCCAACTCCGCCTACATCTACCTCTCCGTCTCCTTCATCCAGATGCTCAAGGCCCTCATGCCAGTCGCCGTCTACTCCATCGGTGTCCTCTTCAAAAAAGAGGCCTTCAGGTCCTCCTCCATGGCCAACATGCTCGCCATCTCCCTAGGCGTCGCCGTCGCCGCCTACGGCGAGGCCCGCTTTGACCCCCGCGGCGTCGCCCTGCAGCTCGCCGCCGTTGCTTTCGAGGCCACCCGTCTCGTCCTCATTCAGATCCTCCTCACCTCGAAGGGGATCTCCCTCAACCCCATCACCTCCCTCTACTACATCGCCCCCTGCTGCCTCGCCTTCCTCTCCGTCCCCTGGGCTGTCGTCGAGCTCCCCGTTCTGCGCGCCTCCTCCGCCACCGTCTTCCGCCCCGACTTCCTCATCTTCGGCACTAACTCCCTCTGCGCCTTTGCCCTCAACCTCGCCGTCTTCCTCCTCGTCGGCAAGACCTCCGCCCTCACCATGAACGTCGCTGGCGTCGTCAAGGACTGGCTCCTCATCGCCTTCTCCTGGTCCGTCATCCGTGACACCGTAACTGCTGTCAACCTCTTCGGGTACGGGATCGCCTTCCTTGGCGTCGCCTACTATAACCACGTCAAGCTCCAGGCCCTCAAGGCCAAGGAGGCCCAGAAGAAGGCCACCCAGGGCGACGAGGAGTCGGGGTCCCTCCTCGAGGAGCGGAACAAGGAGGGCGAGGGGATGGGCCGCAGCAAGAGCGATGCCCAGGCTTGATCTGATCGATTCCTCCCCTGCAGAAGACTTGATGCATTGGTGGGTTGGTGGTGCTATATCAGTACCAGACTATGAGAAGAAGGTAGCAGAGGGGTTCTCTTGGCCTTTCAGATTCGGCCACTTTCTTAATTTATTTAATCTTGATTATCTAAAATCACGAGGGTTGATGGAGCAAGTTATCTGTTTTTCGCTATTGAGGGAGGATTGCTAATTGCAGAACCGTTACCTATCTATATATGCGAAGGAACACAGTATTGACCGCCCTTTCGGTTTTTTTTTCTGATTTTTTTTTCCGCCACAATGTACTTAGGTGCCTCCCTCTTCCTTTTGGAGCAAATTATAATTGCCATCATAATTGCGACTGCGTGTATTAAGATCAGATTCTTATCTAATTTTTGCTATTTCTTCATCTATTCATGCATGTGCTTTATGATTGTGGTATGAATCTTATAAGAGAGACTAATTTGCTTGTGGTATTGTTTTGAATGTTTAGTGTGAGTGGTATCGCAACCGTACATTTGGAAGTAAATTGGTGTTACGGAACTGAATCCTTGTCCTTTTGCCTTGGTGTTCAACATGATGGAATGGATCATGCGTGTGAAGTAATTACTTGTAGTTGCATTGTCTGTTTTTAAATTTTACAAAATTTGTTGGTGCAAATTTTAGCTCTGGATGATTGAGGAACCAAGTGCCACTCACATGTATGTGGTTTACAGTTCTATTCCACTAAAACTCAATGTGAAAAAACCCTCCTCTTTCCACTTGCTCAAGGGTTGGCATTATATGCTCTTCGTTCAATATGGCTTTGTCTGATTGTCATCCCCGTTTACAAATTTTGCCTCTTGTCTTTGACAATAATTCCTTTGAGTTTGGCATGTTTTCATCCGTTATAAAGTTTCAATTTGCCTTGTCTAATGATTGCCCCACTTTGTTGGTTTGCATGTTGATCATGGTTTCAAATTTCAGTTGAACTTATGAAATTTCGACAAAATATTTCATTTTCGGCCAGGACCGAAACAAAATGAGGGTCTAAACGGGGGGGCTGGCAATTTTGTCAAATTCTGGTTAATTTTGGTTGAAATTTCGGTCAATTTCAGTTTTGGTTTTCGGATTTGGAACTTGAACTATAAATTTCGGTCAATTTCTGTTTCGAAACTAGAACTAAAAATTTGTCAATTTCGGTTAAAATTTTGGTTTAGACTTGGACCGGAAACCGACACGAAACCGAAATTTAAAACCTTCTTGTTGATGTTGGACAATCTAAGACAAATTACTCTATAATGCTAATCCTGAGTCTGACGCACCTACATGCATATGCGATATGACATTTGATTGCTGAATTCATTTATCAGTTATCGCAACATCAAATCACAAATTTAAGCAAGTTCACACAATTCATAGAAATCACAAAAGACAAGGCTAGGTAAAACACTTCTTTTTGGAGACCTTGGCTCTTTGGAAAGAGGATAACAATAGGTCCCCTTTTGTATCCTCGTTGGACTTTGTGCTATGCGTGGGAATATGGCCGCACCCTTCACAATGCGGAGATTACGGTTGCTTAATGTGGTGCAATCATCTTCTTGCGCAAAGAAGTAACACTAGGCCCTAAAGCATTTGGGATGGGAATACTAATTTGTTACAAATTGGTTTGCGTGAAAGGTACAATAATAAGATGTTTGTGAAAGGATATTGTTAGGGGTTTTAGGAAGAGGTTTAGGCTTAATGGATCAGATTGGGATAAATTAGTTAGAATGTGTCAAGTAGACGACAAGGAAATGGCCAATGAAAGGACAAAGCACCTAAGTCATGACTCTCATGAAAGTGCTCTTGGTGTTGGTCAGTCCTAAAGGCATGGTTAACCATCAGAGAGTCCGCCATATTTTTTTATGTTGTCTTTCTTTCGTCACCTAGCCTAATGGGGATAAAAGATCCTGGATTTTGCAACACATCCAATATGTTATCAAATCTCGATACGGGAAACTTGTATTTTATGGTTATTTTTTTATGGCGCGGCTTTCGACTCACATTTGCCAACTGCCATCTTTCTTGGGCTTGAGTAAAGCGGGAACAATACACGGACTCATGCTCTCTTGGATGAATCATTTCCGCTTAAGCTCATCAGCTTTGTGCTATAACTCATGGTGTTCTGTCGGAGTCATACGGTAATGTTGCAGATTAGGAAATATCTGAGAATCAAGTCAATGGCATGTTGAATGGCCCGTAATAGTGGTAACTCATTTGGAAAGTCCTCGGGATGACATCAGAGGATTCTGACACTACTGGAATCACTTCATGAGGATTTCTTGTTCCTTCTCCGTAGTTGGCTCAGAAGAATCTCGGTCCACGAGCACATAAAGGACACTATATTCTTTGCTCTTATACTCAAATTATTTCTTATTGAGCCTGTGCAGGGATTTACTTCCACTTGTTTATGGCGTAGTCTCATTTATCTTACGCTTTGGTTCTGCCTTGGGTTGGGAAGGACTTCACACAATGCGTGGTCCATCGTGCTTAAATGTATGTGTTCGCCCGACCAAAGTGGACTACATCTATGTCGTACAACCATGGTCCTCCTAGTCAGTTGTGTGCTGATACTCATCCCTGTGTACAAATTTTGCCTCTTATCATTGACAAATATCCCTTTGCGTTAAGCATGTTTTCGGCCTTTATACAGCTTCAATTTGGCTTGTATATTGGTTGTCTCTCTTTGTTGGTTTACCTGTCTTCGTCCATGAGGGTCTATAGTTTACGCCCTGGACATATTCCACAACTCACATCTCTGCATCGGTTGGTCTCGATCTCTTTGGCTCTACCAATACAAGATTCTGAGGGATGGGAACAAGATAAAAGAAGAAGAAAAATGTGACAGAAGGTTATTCTTGACCTTTGATATGACTTTTTTTTTCGCTGATTTTGTCTTTTTTTTTTTCTATTTTTCATGAGGGTTGAATCAGTTGAAGTTTTGTACCACTTTGGTCTACTTGGTGGATGTGGTGGGTAATCTCAGATTAATCTTGATCTGATCTCACATTCCTTATACTGAATTTGTCTCAAATCATGCCCAAATCCTAAATACACCTAAGTTAAATCATTATATATATATATATATATATATATATATATATATATATATATATATATATATATATATATATATATATATATATATATATATATGTTGATCATATTAGGTGAGAGATCTTTTTGTGGTATGTTAGTGAATACTGGTGCTGAATATTACTACCTACTACGGTCTCACATTCATAAATTAAATATTTTTATCAGCCTGAAACCTTACCCTTTTAATTTGCTTGGTGTTCATAGTGGCCGAATGTATCATGCAGTTAGTTGTAGTGTATATTCATTTCGTGTGATGCTAAATTTGTTATTCAAAGTTGTAGATTTGGAACAATGAGTTTTCCATGATACAAAATTATTGTGTTCATAGTGCCTGAATGTATCATGCAATTTGTATATGATGGTACCGAATCCTATATGTTAGAGAATGTTAGAGAAGAAGACAGAGAGAATGTTGGGAGTAAAGGATTAGATTTATTCATTGGGGCAAATGCCCTATATATCACTATACAAAGGATGGGGTCACCAAAGGGTGAGCATACCCAAAAGAGACTAAAAGAGACTATACAAGGTTAAGAATGAATCTACACACTCTAACACCCCCCCTCAAACTCAAGGTGGATCATACACCAAGAGTTTGCCAAGGAGATATCGAAAACGCTGAATTGTGTGTGTCTTCATAAAGAAGTCTGCAAGCTGCTCTGTAGAAGACACATGTGGAAGTGAGAGCGTGCCATCCTTATAGCGATGTCGAACATAATGACAATCTAGCTCAATGTGCTTTGTGTGCTCGTGAAATACCGGATTGCTAGCTATTTGAATAGCACTCCGGTTGTCACAATGGAGGGGAGTCGAAGAGGTCAGATGAACACCCATATCCTCGAGCAGGCGACGCAGCCAAACGATCTCACACGAAGTGCGTGCCATAGCACGATACTCGGCCTCGGTACTAGATAGCGAAACAATCTCCTGCTTTTTGCTTTTCCAGGAGATGAGCGAATCACCTAGGAAAATACAGAAACCAGTGGTGGATCGTCGATCAGTGGGATCGCCCGCCCAATCTGCATCGGAAAATGCACGAAGCTCCAATGAAGAAGATGACGAAAACAGCAAGGATCGAGTCATTGTGCCTTGAAGATAGCGAAGAATCCTCAGTAGTGCAGTATAGTGAGCGGAGCGAGGAGCACTGACAAACTGACTAAGAACTCGAACGGCATGTGCAATGTCTGGGCGAGTGATAGTCAGATAGGCAAGAGCACCAACAAGCTGGCGGTAGCGCGTGGGATCCGAAAGCGGCTCGCCATCAGTGGGACGGAGCTTCACATTAAGCTCCATCGGTGTATCCACGGTCCGTGAATCAGGAAGTGCAGCACGACTCAGTATATCAAAAGTAAACTTCTGCTGAGAGACCAAGTATCCCCGGGGAGATGAAGCAACCTCAAGGCCAAGGAAGTAGCGAAGCGGGCCAAGGTCTTTCATCTCGAACTGCTGCTGGAGGTGCCTCTTCAGAGAATTGATAGTAGCAGTATCGTCACCGGTAATAATTATGTCATCAACATATAGAAGCAATATCGCATGACCATGAGTAGAGGTGTGAGTGAACATATCATAGTCATTCATACTCTCTGTAAAGCCGGCTGCAAGCATGGAGGATCTGAAGCGCTCAAACCAAGCCCGAGGAGCTTGCTTGAGCCCATAAATGGCCCGACGAAGACGGCAAAAATGCTGGGGAGGAGTCAAAAGACCAGGAGGAGGACTCATATAGACCTCCTCAGAGAGATCTCCATGAAGAAACGCGTTCTTCACATCCATCTGGAAGAGTGGCCAGTGACGAGCAGAAGCAACTGCTAACAGAGTCCGGACAGAAGTCATCTTCGCAACAGGAGCAAAAGTCTCCTCGTAGTCAATACCATGCTCCTGAGTGAAACCACGAGCAACTAGACGGGCCTTGTATCGCTCAATCGATCCATCGGAGCGAGTTTTGATCCGATATACCCAACGACAGCTGACAGGATCCTTCCCTGGAGGAAGAGGAACGAGCTCCCAAGTACCAGTCTGCTGGAGGGCCTGTAACTCCTCGGCCATAGCCTGCTGCCAGTGTGGAATCTGAACTGCCTCACGGTAAGTCTGTGGCTCCTGAAGAGAGTGAATAGTCGCAAGGAAGGACTGAAAATGAGTCGAGTAAGAAGCAACCTGAGAAAAGCCATAGCGATCAGGTGGATGCCTCTCACGCTCAGGATAGCGCGTAGGAGGAGTAGACCCAATGTCACTAGCACCTGAGAGTGGCAACGAAGGAGGTGAACCTGAGGTGTCTGCAAAAGAAGGGGTAGTAGACGAAGTAGGTGGAACTGGTGAAGCAGGTGTAGCGGGTTCTGGCTGGCGACGAGTGTAGGTATAAATGACAGGCGGGCGCGGGGGCTCAGGCACTGTAGCAGGGATGGTAGGAGCGTCCGGAGTCACTGGGGTAGGAAGGAGACCCGAAGAAGAATTAGGAGTCTGAAAGAAGGACAAGTCTGAAGAAGAAGAAGGTCCTGAGAAGAAAGGTGTGTCCTCGAAGAAGGTCACGTGTCGAGAGATGCGGATACGACGAACAGAGGGGTCATAGCAACGCCAACCCTTATGCTCAGAACTGTATCCTAAGAAGACACACTTGGCCGACCGAGGAGAAAGCTTTGTACGCTCTCCGGGTGGAAGTAAGACAAAACTCAGAAGACACTGAACAGCGGTAGACGAACTTGCACAAGATCCCATTGTGATTGCCGTGAATGCTAGAGAGATGCAACAGAACTTTGACACGTATGCACTTTACTTCACTGATTTTTGAGCTTTACTGCATTGTACATTTGTAATACATTGCACCCTACATAACACATCACTTCTCTATACTTCAATACACCACACCTCAATGTACTGTTATCGCTGTAGTTGAACAGGAATTGCTAAACAGTGCCGACAGAACACTACAGAACTTTTGAACTGCTGGCTGAATTTGCTATGGCTGAACTGCTTGCTGAATGGATTGCTATAGGCTGGCTAAACTGCTGAAATAACAGAGCTGAACCAGCTGAACCACTGAAGTGAATGATGTAGCTGAAACTGAACCAAAGCTGAAATTGAACCAAGACTGAACCAAAGCTGAAACTGAATTGAATCAATCGCTGGATTGAACCAGTGAAGAAAATAAACCAAACAAGCTGAACCGACCAATCTCTGGACTGAACCAGTAAAGAGGAAAAAGGCTTGGACCAAACTGTTGGTTCATTTGAGCTATTTAAACCAAAAGGGCCTGAACCGAACCGCTGAGTTGGCAAGTAAACTTAAGTGAGGAGGATCTCACCGTAGGTTTGATTAACGGCTGAGATGAGACACTGAGATTACCATGTCTTTAGGGTTTTACAATTCATCTCTGAGCCGCCATCTCTTCAGATCTGAAGAAGGATCCCACAGCTCCTCAACTTCTTCAATGCAACGACAAATCTGTGAGGTCCAAACGCAACGACAGATCAAAACGCAACGACAAATCCTGATGCCCGCAGCGACAGATCTGTGAGGTCCTCAGCTCCTTCCTCTCCGTCTAAAAACCCGCAAAGTGCCAAAGACAGATTCAGATGCAGGCTTGAAAAGGTCCGATGAAGCTTGATGCAGACGAAGCTCCAATGAGGTCTTTGATGCAGATGAAGCTTCGATGCAATGATGCAGATGAAACTTCGATGCAGATCTTTGATGGAACTTCGATGCAGATGAAGACTTTGATGTCGGTGTCGATGCAGACTGCAGAAGAGGCTCAGCTGAATGCTTCGGATTGAAGGAAGCTCTACCAGAGACCCTTATGGCTCTGATACCATGTTAGAGAATGTTAGAGAAGAAGAAAGAGAGAATGTTGGGAGTAAAGGATTAGATTTACTCATTGGGGCAAATGCCCTATATATCACTATACAAAGGATGGGGTCACCAAAGGGTGAGCATACCCAAAAGAGACTAAAAGAGACTATACAAGGATTAAGAATGAATCTACACACTCTAACACTATACATTCACGTTATCTGAAAAATATTTCCACTTGAAGCAATCTGCTACGGACTTTGCTAGATTCAATCTGGCCTTTCCTCATGTTTTTATGTTCTGCATGAAAAAATTGGTCCACCCTATGACAATGACATGTTTTTTGGTATTTAGACATTTTCAGCTTGTTTGGTTTATTGGTTGCCTTTTTTTTATTGGTTTGCTTTTATTCTTCCTTGATTTTTTTGTGATGTCTTTTATAATGCCCTGGTTCATGCACATAGTGTTGTGTTACTTCTCTATGACTTTATACCTGCATCTATGTTTTATTGCTGGTCTGTTGATTATAGCCACTAGAGAAGATTTTTTTGTTTGTATTTTCTACCATTTTATGAGAAAAAGAACAATAGAAGATATGGAATCTGTTGTAGAACAAATGTTTAACTAGGGATGTGAAATATCGACTACCATTTAAACAGACAATGGGTTTATTTAGTTGAGTTTGCGGACCACAAATTACAATACATCATTATTCGACAACTTAAGAACGGTGAAAGACATGTGCATTGCTTTTTGTTGCTGCTATTGCTCTTGGATGACATAAACCCCATGCTGAAGATTACAGGTCCATCCCTATTTTAAAATATCTCCATGTTATCACTTGTGTTTAGAGGTTCCCAACTAATTAGATTATTACTTGAGTATACAATATATAAGCAGGGTACATATTTCTTAAACAGGACCATGTGGGTTATAAGTCATATGCTTACATTTTCTTTTGGTGGAGTTTCAATTGTTGTTTACATTTCTGAGATCTTATTCAACCTAGTTCAGGAAAGGCATCGGAACCTTGAGAGATCAACATTGGTCTTGATTCCATGGGATCAATTGTATTCCCATATATGTTATGAATGAAGAATTTAGGAGACTATATCATCATGGAAGGTCTGGTGTTGTCAATACAGTTTAGTATTACCTCACAACAATTGATGATTTCATCAAGTGAAAATCTTCAAGACAATGTTTATTGACTTTGTGTACCAGTGGTTCGCATTTTAAGATTTTTATATTCAAGGTTGTTTCTTGTCGATCGGGCTTGTGTTGAATGTACCTCCATTATGGAGGACTTGGTTTAAAGTCCCGCATTGAGCTGGTGCAGGCGTGTTTGGGTGATAGGGGAGTATACATCAGGTCGTTTGCTTCCCAATGTGACAAATACCTCATAAGCGATAAATCCAATTGAAGCGCAATTTGTTTGTGTGGTTGTGTGATCGCATATGCGGTTGTTTTGGAAATGAATACCCTAAAAGCCGATTGGCATGGACAGTATGGATCTTCTTTTCTTAAAGATTCTTAGGTTACAATTCCTGCCACATTAGACACAACATACATAGGTTAGTAATAGGAGTCACATGGTACAGTAGCAATGCTGTCATGTGTATCCACGTAACTCACTCATACACATGAGATTATGAGAGCACCTAATAGCCTGTATTAGTTTTTATCTATGGTGAAGGTGGCGCTTCATCAAGTACTGTTGCAGAACATAGGTAACCTTGAAGTATTTTGTCTCAATCACCGAATGGGTGGTGTTGGACGCACTGAATAGACCACAACATGAAATCAATCTAGAATGTTGTCAAACTTGATTAGTTTTGCACCAATGCAGATGACACAAGCTCTAAACCTTGAAGTAATCGTGAACCATTGTGCCATGGTGCACATTTTAGTGGCAATTGGCCTCCAATGAGGGAGCCCAGGACCGACCACCATATGTAGCATATGGTGTCTTAGTGGGAGGCACACAGTTTCCTATATGGGAACCATGGGGTGGGACTTATATTCTAAGATTCTTTCCCGCTGATAAATTGTCTCCATGATTGGAATTTAATTGATTGACTTATAAATAGGGATTATTATTTTTTTGAAAGGTATAAATGGGAATTAATTGATTCCTACTATAGTAAGCAGTTAATGTGCATTGATCAAAGAGAGTGTCTTCATAATTACAAGCTCCTTGATTGACTTAATAACATAAATTGATAAATTGTTTTCTATTATGGTAAGCTTAATTAAAGGAGATTAGATTGATTATGTGCAATTAAAGGAAGCCATTATTTTTGTTATACGCCCACCTTAATTTTCTCTCAAGGCAATCTATTTAGACCCATATGTTAAGACAACCTTGCAAAAGAGTTTTCTTTGTCTTCATGTTGGAGGCGTTGCCTCTTAGAAATCCGTGCTGCCTCCTCTTAGTCCTCTATATATAGAGGGAGAATGTCTCATAGCTCTCCATATGAGAATCAGCCACATGGTGAGAGGAGAGGGTGTATGTCTGAGTCCTCTTAGTCCTTTATATATATAGAGGGAGAACGTCTCATAGCTTCCCATATGAGAATCTCAGCCACATGGTGAGAGGAGAGGGTGTATGTCTTAGTCATGGGGTTCTAGGATCCTATAGGAAATTGTGCCCTTTCCTAATGGAGAGAAGTAGCCAATTCTATGGTCCCCATGAAGGTGCTATGCATGGCTCCGTAGGGATAAGGGAAGATAAGGTAGACAAGTGACGGAGTAAAAACAGAGGGCTAGATGTTTTTAATGGAGGAAAATCTCACCACCTTGGCTTGGTGGAGGCATGCTCGTGGGAATCCGCAGTGAGATCGTTTGGTCGGTCATCACTCTTATCTAGTGTTTTCAGTGGCAGGGGCGTAAGGCGAGGCGTTTTGCCTGCTTTGGGATGGGGGTAAGTCCCATGAATTTCTATTTTTTTAATTTACATATATATATATATATATAAATTTAAATTGTTATATAAAAGAGTGAAAATGGATTAAAAACAAACAAAATAAAAAAAATACTATGAGCAAAGTTAGCTAACAAAGCATTTAAGCCTACAAACATGGTTGATAAATCAAAAATATATAAAAAACGATAATAAAAATGGAACTTGTCATTGTCTTTCAATATCATTTAAGATATAATTATATGTTTCTAATCAAAATTCAAACTTTCAATGTTTATATTCCATAGATTCTATCATTCCATACATGATACAGAACCAATTTAAAACAACTTTAGTTCCAAAAATATCAAAATCGTCATCCAAGAGAGTAAGATGCATATAAAAGATCACACGGTAGCAATCAAATCATTTTTTTTCAACTATGTAGACAAATTCCAGTGGGGCGTAAGCTCAGGCCATTGAGGCGTAAAAGGCGTGCCCAGGCCTTCGGGGGGTAAGCCCCATAGGAAAAAAGCCCTAGCTGGAGCTACCCCGGACGTTTTAGGACCGCCCTGCCCTAGAACGTGCCCCGGGCGTACTCTAGGGCGAGTTTTTTAAAACACTGCTCTCATCTTTGCTGGAAATGCGGAAGTTTTTCATGGTGGCGCTAAAGACGGAGGAGCGATAGCATCATCCTTATGCAGCCAAAACTTCAACAATGGTGGAGTTATCGGCTCCAAAAATTCTCCCGGTAACATGCAAGTTATTTATCCATCATCGAGGTACACAATGGTTTTATGTTTGGTATGTAGTTCACAATCTTTATAGGTACACACTCACATATAAATAAAATTGTCTGTTAGAATGTTGGAATATTACATTCAGGGCATATTATTTTTCTATTGCATATTTAGTTCATATATGATCAAACATGGTCAGTGTAGGACCATAATTTTGTTGGTTTACTTTTCATTTTAGTTTGTGGATCCAGATCATTTGATCATGTACCACAATCGTGATATCTATCAAAGTATAATAAAATGGTTTGACTCGGTTCATAAAAGTGATAGCGTATCAATTCGTGTTGGTTTTTTTAGCTTTAGAATAAAAGTATAAATCCAAAAAATCTTTATAATTCACCAATAAGCTTTTGTAAAAAGATAACAAAACCTAATATGTTTTATTATAGATATAGTACATAATGCATCAAATACTCATCTACAAGTAATCAATCACAAACAAGGATCAAAATACCGGCCGGTACGAACCGTACCGACCGGTTCAAATCGGGAACCGGACCGAACCGCACCGGTATCCAGTCGATACCGGTCGCGAGGCTTAAATCGCCTAAATACCGGCCGATACCGGTTCGAATCGGCTGGTTTGAACCGGGTACCGGGTATGAAGTATGGTTTGGGGTGGTTTTTTCATTCCGATTTCATTTTTTTGGGCATCTTCATTCCCACATGAGGTGAACCTCCATACTAGCTGGATTTGCAAGATTTGAAGCCAAAAACTCGAATTTGCAAGATCAAAATCATATTTGAAGGTATGTTTTCATTTTTTTTTTTCATTTTTATTTTGTTTTGTTGTATTTTTTTTGAAAAAAATCAAATAATTGTTGTGAAAATGTTGAAATGGGCTAGATCTATGCCATCAAAGCTTAGATCTATAGATCTATAAGCATCCATCTCCAAATTTGCATGATCGGTTCATGTAAATTTGGGGATTTTTTATTTTTTTTTTCTTTTTTTGTATTTTTTTTAAAAAATAAACCAAATAATTGTGGTGAAAATGTTGATATGGGTTAGATCTAAACTTTGAGATCTATGCCATCAAAGCTTAGATCTATAGATCTATAAGCATCATATCCAAATTTGTGTGATCGGTTCAAGCAAATTTGGGTTTTTTTCATTTTTATTTTTATTTTTATCATATTATGTGAAATTGTAAAATATGACTCATGTACTCGTATTAGTTGTGTAATTCATGTTTGTGCAATGGTCATGAATTGTGTTTTGTAATCCCTAAGAATAATACTAGGCTAATCTAACACATACAATTTAATAACTATATCAAATTCCATAATTTAGAATCATACAGTGAAAACAGTGACTTTATAACTTAAAAAGACTGGTTCATACCTATAACTAGTTTACTAATGAAAAAAAAACATCACATACCAGTATTTTAGATTATTCTGGCTTTTTGGTTATTTTTTTAAAATTTTTTGAAACCAAAAATCAATTCACACCGGTATGGACCGGTTCAGACCGATACCGGTTCGTACCGCCTGGTTCGAATCGTTTTTTCGGCCGGCCGATAATTTATCTGCGACCGGTATTTTTATCCATGATCACAAAGTTGAACTTCACTTAAAAAATATTAAAAAGATTTACAAATATTCAAACTTAGCGAATAATAAAACTGAAAATGTACAAGATTTTCTATTTCCTATTGGGGGCGATTTGGTATGTCCATTTGAACTTCATATTGGTCGATTGTTTCAACCATGCACTTGAAGCTTTTAAGCCTAAAGGAATTGAAAACAATGTTGTCTTGCTAGGCCCATTTGGTTATATGTTGGATTGTACTTTTTCTATCTTCCTTATACTTATTCTCTATTTTGGTATGGGAAAAACCTTTCCCCTTTTCGCTCTAGTTAACAACGGTCTCAAGATATGCTCTACATAAGTGGTCAAGAGGTTTATAAGTTAACGTGGTGATCTAGAGCATACCATGGACGCATGGGTTTTGTAATCAATATCATCGACATCATCAAATAAATCCATCATCCATGTGCTCTACCACTTGGCTTCATCTTGCTTTTTTGGGAGGCCTTTTCCATTTAGGTTGTGTTTGGTCAACTTATTTGTAGTTCCAACTATTGTAGTTGGAACTACATGCAGTTTTCATTTTGTACATGTTTGGTTTGTTACCATGTAGTCACCTGATATTGTTTTGACTACACCAAGTCCCCTTTTGATGTAGTTGGAACTGCATAAAAAAATGTGTGAATTCGAACTACAACAATTAGTTTTCATGGTTGACTTGGTTAAACTACAAAAAAAGACTAACCAAGGTTCAAAATCACGGTATCAGTCAACCCTCGACCGGTTTGTACCGGCGATTGGCTCCTTTTTTTCTTTTGATTCCTTTGCTTCTATAATGGTATCCATAAAACATCTATGCCCCATGATCGTAACTCTTAAGTTAATGTATTTGGCGACAAAAAAACTGGTTTATTGGTTCAATTTATGGTGTTAGGGGGACAAAAAGGTAAATAACGGTATCGGGGGTAGTACCCGTACCGGTTGGGGTCAAACCGCTATGTACCAATATCAGCTGGTATTTTGAACTATGAGGCTAACAACAATGGGCTTATGAATATATTCTACAGATACACCAAAACCAAACAACAGATTTGAAAATTCAACTTTTCAACTACCAGCAAACCAAATAAATGTGGTTCTAAACTAGTTGGAACCTAATTGTAGTGCCAACGACAAGCAACCTAAAACAACCTTACTCTCGTATTCCCTTTGGATTTTAGGAGTGCGCGTGGGCATGCAAGAGGCATGCTCTTGCATTAGCCCCACAAAATGGGCCAAGTGTTGCTTATGCTAGGCAATGCCACAATTGGTGATCAAGCTGCACAATTCACACACTATAAAGATCCTTTTTAGGAAAATTTATAAAGGCCGTACTTCCATCCCGAATGGCCGGATCCTTACACCAATCGAGTTTAAGCGAAGAAGATCCCACGTAACATATGAAGATTCTCGCGTTGTATGACTATAATTGACAAAACTAAAAAGAATGATTATGCTAATTAGTTTGACAAAACTAAAAAGAATGATTGTAAGAAATACTAATTAGTTATAGGAGAATGCTGGTGGTGTTGCCATGTAGATAGGCACGCTAACAACTTTGACCTCATCGCCTCCTTGCATTGATACATGGCACCAACACAACATGATTTCGAGAGAAGAGAGCCAACAAGGGGAAGAAAAAGCGCACGGTGGGGGGGGGGGGGGGGGGGGGATCTTTTAATTTCCTTAGATTGTTTTTACTTGATTTGACAATTGAGGCTTAGAAAGCTAATTGTGGGAGAGAACGAAAACACAAAGCAATGCAAAAAGTTGTCTGGCCTTCGTAAGTGAAATGTTAATATGCTGAGTTGTGGAAAAAAATCAGTGGGTCATGTGTCTTGGGATTGCTTGTTTGAGATAAAGAGCGGAGATTCTTAGTGGGGATCAGACAAACAATTGGCCAAGATCTGCCTGTGGTTGAAGAATTTGATGTTGAGTGAGGGGCATCTTTATTGTGTGCGCACAATTTCGAGCCCTCCAAGTGTCATATTATTCACTCAAACTCAAAAGACACTACTTGGACTGGAAGTTTGTATCTGAAGAATCTCGAGTTCTCTAGTCTTCTGATGGATTATTCCGTGATTGATTCTTTTATTTTCTTGTATCATCCTTACCACTCATTCAAGTACTGCTTGCCTGTATCATAGTGACTAAGCGCTTCAAGTATGAAATGAGTGCTAGCTTTTCTCGTATTCTTGTGTTTCTTGATGTTTCATAGCATGAGCAAGTGATCCTAATGCCTTAGCTTTTGTGTACTGATTCTGAAGCTCATGTTCATAGTTTTCGAAGGTCAATAATCCTAACGGGAAAGTTCAACCGAAAATTTCCTCATTCCTGATTCAACATGTTCCCTGCTCTTGATACTTTTGGATAATTTTAAGTACTCTTCAGTGGGCATCTTGATTCTTCCCAAATAGTGTTTGGCAATTTTGAGGGCTGCAGTCTCTCAAAATTTCAGATATAGTTAATTTTTTAGCTTGCTAGCATTTTATTTATATTATATACGTATATGTTTTAGAATTCATTTGTGATACATTGTTATAGATTTTGTAGATGTTGGTAATCCATGCTCTTTTTAGCAGTGGAGGTGGTGGTCTTCATTGTCCCTTGAAAATGTATAAATTAAAAAAAATATATATGAGGGTAAGAATACATGTTTAGGTTTATGTGTTCATCGGAGAATGTTGGTGTGGCTGTTTGAGGCTTTGAGTAGGTGAATGTCGCAGGACGCCACACCAGCACACCTCTGAACTCGTCATCTCAATGAGTTTCGCACTTTTTCACGGGTGATGATGGTTAATGAGCAAGAGATGGTTAGTGGGATTGGAAAGCTTAGGGAGCAAGAGATGGTTAGTGGGATTGGAGAGCTTAGGGAAGGCATAGTGGGAGGGACTGAGTAGAGTTCAGAGAGCTTAGGGAAGAGTTTTCCGCTTATCGGAGAGTTAGAGACCACCAAATCCATTACCGGTTGGATATGCGATCACATTTGGTTGCAATGGTGAAGATATCACTCGCATATTTGGATTCACCTTCGAATTGAAGAAATTCCGTTGTATCTGGTTTTGCGAGTCGAAATGCGCCATCATGCTCTGAAAGTTTTGGTCACACTAATGGATTTGGTGGTCGAGAAACACGTCCAATACGGAAATTCTTGCATTAGTCCCTCACGATGAATCCGACACCAGGGCCACTCCAGGAGGATGCTCCTCTGTTTAAAAGTCAAATTTTGGGGTGTCTGGGGGTGGAGGGGTTCTTAGAAGTTCAAGTTGAAGGTCCAGAGATTATGGAAAATGTGTTTGCTGTAGCTCCATTCCGACATGAATGAGGTTTTGATGAAGGGATATCTATGAGGTTTTGATGAAGGGATATCTGTTCGGGAACATATAGGGTGGGGACAAGGTTTATTGTGAAGAAACGGGCTGCGACTCGAAACAGGTGCAGTTGTCTCGTCGGATCGCCCACAAAATATGAGCATTTAGGTTTAATTGGATGTCAGCAGCCAACGCGGTTTTTGCAGGATTCAGGTGGGAGCAGGAGGTCGGCGATCTCTGACCAGATGGGGAGGGTGCTTGGCATTGAAAGAAGAGTGCATATGTTAAAGTATATATACTTAGCCTTATTGTATATGTTTGTGTGTATTTTCCTTGAGGTATGTTCATTGTGGCCCTGTAGGTGTGGGTGACCCCATCTCATGTACAGCATATATAAGATCATAAGATCATTGCACTTATTGAGTGTAATTTTAGTTCTCTCTCTCTCTCTCTCTCTCTCTCTCTCTCTCTCTCTCTCTCTCTCTCTCTCTCTCTCTCTCTCTCTCTCTCTCTCTCTCTCTCCTTTTTAGGGTTATCATGGTATCTGAGCCTAGAGCTTTTTCTTCTTCCGCTTCCTCCATCCCTGTGTTTGAACTTCCTTCCATCAATCAGTAGCTTCATCAACCAGCAGCGAGAGACCGAGAGAAGACATCTACATCAGATCTGAGCATCCGGTGCAGCATTGGATATGTAGTCTTCACTCGCCCTAAAGGCTGAAGCGTCAGCAATCGTCCATTGAGCTAGTCCTCAAGCCAATCGGCAAGGCGGTTCCCCTTGTGATAGATATGAGAGGCCCACCGTAAAACTAAAGACGACACTGACAGTCAACAATGAAAGAATCCCAAGGCAACCATCATAGAGAGTAGGGTTGTGCAAAAACTGATCCGAACCGTCTAACCAAACCGAAACCGATCAAAATTTAACTGAAATAACCGAACCGAATATCTAACCGAAACCAAAACAAACCGAACCGACAAAACCGATTAATCGGTTTCGGTTCCCGGGTATGGCACACCGAACCGAAATCGAAAAAACCGACCCGATTCCTTAAATTATAAACTCAACGGTCATAATACTTTTGTTTACAGTAATTGCAAGTATGAAGTAATTATGTTACATCTACAATGCTGCAAAAGAGAGCGTGGGTTGATTTTGCTTTGAACTTTCATTTTGGTACTGTGTAAAGACACAATCATCCACTGATTTATGACGAACTGACGATCAAAATTCAAGAGTCAAGAACTCTAGCATACCTCATATCAACCAAAACCGAATCAAAAACCAATCACACCGAACCGACAAAAACCGACCATTTCAGTTTTAATTTTTCAAAAACCGAATAAAAAAAAAAACCCTGCAAAACCGATGCTCACCCTAATAGAGACAAGCCCCCTTCCACCCAAGCCGAAGAGTCCAGCCTCCACCTAAAAACAGCACAAATCCAAATCTACAGCTCCCGAACCTCATCAACCAACAAAAATCAAGAACAAATTGGTTTCCCGTCTAAGACTGAAGAGTTTAAATCGGCCACACTGCAGTTATATTATCTTTTAAAAGTGCAATAAAACCTTTTAATAGGGGGAGCAAAAATTCGATTATGGTTTGTAGGGCCAAATCTTCGTCAGAACAGGGTCCCACAAAAAATGGGCGTATGCTGCGACGAGCAGAGGGAGAGAGAGAGAGAGAGATTCGCTCTGTGCCCCCACGCTGCTCTCTTTCTATGACCGGTGGCAGGGGTTTATAAAGGACCATCTAGCCTCAGCCTCTCTTCCCGTAGCCGATGTGGGACTAAACCGAGAGCCGCTGGGAAAGAAAGGCCGTGCAGGCTGTGCAGCATCCGGAGCAAAAATGTTCCAACGCAGACACAGTTGTCCACTCCTGTTACGAACAGACTAAGCAACATCAATCAGTCTGTCCAGATTTGTTCGACAAAAGCAATGTTATGAGATCCGGACGGGACGTTGACCTGGTCTTGGTCACGGGTCTCTGGTTCAACCATCGGGGTTAATCGGTTGAACCGGTTCTATATTTAAATTAATTAAAAAAATATATTAATATTAAAAATATTATTTTTTAAAAAAAATATATATAAACGGAGGGTCACAGCTATCTCTCTCTCTCTCTTCGGTTATTTTGACTTTGCTCCCCAAATTTTGCCTTCAATTAGACTTTACCGCTCATTATTTCATTAATTAGACTTGACCCCCCAAAGCTAACTGAAAAGAAATAAAGTTTTGGAGGGTAAAATCTAATTAATGAAAATATGAGGGGTAAAGTCTAATTCAAGGCAAAATTGGGGGGCAAAGTCAAAATAACCCTTTTTTGGTTGGAAGGTTCTTTCTTTCTCAGAGCAAGACGGCAAGCAGGTCTCTGTCTCTCTCAGTAGGAGGACGGCAAGCGGAGGGCGGTAGGCGGAGGATGGCAAGCGGAGGGCCGCAGGAGGTAGGCAGTAGGGGTCGATCGTCAAGCGGCAGGCCACAGGCGTCGGGGACTTTGGCCGTCGGACGGCTCGAGCTCGTCGGGGTCTTGGCCATCTGGTGCAGGCGTCGGCCGACTCGGGCTCGTTGACGACGTTGAGGACTCCAGCGGGCCGCGGTAGACTTGGGAGTCGGGAGGAAGCCGATTAGGGTTTCGTCGATCGCTGAGAGAGGAGAATTTTGAGGGATTGATATCAATCCATTGATATCATGGGCAGACTTTTAAAGTGCCGGGTTTAACAAAACCAGCCGGGCGACGATTTGATAGAAAACCAGGTGGTTTTCGCGGATTTCACCAGATGATAGGTAATACCGATCCAGAGTCATGACCGGACCGGTTTAGAAAACGGCTCACCAGTTCACCAGTCCTATCGGACGGTCCGGTCCGGTTCTGCTAACACTGGGCAAAAGGCCATGTTCTTCAGCTCTCATGAGATTTATGTAACTCATATTCGGGTTCATCGATTCGAGCAGGTGAACCTCTCTTTTGTTTTTCGCCACCAATCTCGTGTTCCAAAAATCTGATTTTTCTATCCGGGGCTCGGATCAGTACATGTTAGCGTCACAAGCGTCGAGGATGGTGGTGTTGGGCTTAAGCCCACCGAAGCCCGCACCAAGACAAACCCGACCCAGCCCAGGTTCGCCCGGGTGCTAGATTGTGGGCTTCCGGGCCAAGGGAGATAGATCATGCGCGTGATTTGTCCAGATCATGTGCACAACCTAGGTTTCTGGACGTGCAGGTTTGATCATAGGGCTGCAGATTGAATTGCCTTTTGGCCCAAATTTGAAGGGTTTTTTGGTCTACTATTGGCTTATGTTTGCCCACCTATTTAAGGGTGGTTAGGGTTTGGAATCAGTGATCATTGAGAAGACAGACAGGGGTTCTTGTGGCCGTGTGAAAGAAGAGAAGGAAGAAGAAAAAAAGAAAGAAGATAGAGAAGGAGGTAAAAGAAGAAAGGGCGTTCGTCTACGGATTCTGGGCGCGTCTAACTCGACTTTGATCTCAATGGGCATTCTCATCACTTGGGGATCTTTTGGTATTCTCTGATCTCTATGGAAAATTTCTCTATTCCATGTTGTCACGTCTGAGATGGATCATATAGTATTTTGCGGGGGTCCGACAAATGAAGACCCACCGCTTATGTGATTGTGATAATCCAATCATTGTTGCATGCATATATCGTTGTTCGTATTGTTAGCACGACCCTTCCGATTAGATTACAAACCCCGAAAAAATGTCATGATACGATCAAGATTTTAATTTTGGGGTTCCACTGCCAAATCTTTCGGATACAAGGTTTCAATTGTTGGATCTGCTTAATTTTTATTGATTATTTTTAGCTTTTCTTAGATTATTTAATGGAAAGTCATGATTTAAGTGGGTTATGTTAGAGCATCTCCAACTGAATCCCATCTTCCCTCCTATCCCTGAGAACGATTTTGTTCCAACCTCCTTAAGGAGGTTGGAGCATCCCGCTCTCTCTCATTGGTCCATCTCGAGGGCTTTTAGTCATTTCACCATGATAAACAATATGAAATGACAAATATATCCTTGGAATGGACCAATCAGAGAGAGCGGGATGCTCCAACCTCTTTAAAGAGGTTGGAACAAAATCGTACTCCCTACCCTATCCCTCCCTCTTGGCATACCATTATTTTGTCCGTTTATGAATGATTGCAACTCCAACCGGCTCCTATCCTATGTGGTGGTAGGAGCCTGAGCCTGAGCCTGAGCCTGAGCCTGACTTGGATCGCAGCATTTGGGAGCCAAGGAAAGCTCCAATCCCTTGGGCCGGCCATGTGTGAGGAAATTTTAAACCCTCTTTCGGTTAGGGATGAAACTCGGTTCGGTTTGCCCCCAAACTGGAACCAACACAACCTAGAGACGGTTCCAACTTTCCAAACGCAGAACCGACCTATTAACATGTGAAACCAAGCCTAACCAACCCATGAAAAATTTGGGACGGTTTGGATTGGTTCAGTTCTAGAACACTTGCTAAAATAAAAATATCTATTCTGCCAACATCAAAGTATTACATGTCATACATATCAAATTAAGTACCTAATCAACTTCAAACAAATTAATATTCATAATAGTAAAGATTACTTATTACTTTATACTTAAGAGGCAATGAACAAACATTACAGGCATGCAAACTAATACAATTTTCGGTTGACATGAAGTTGATGGAAGTTTATTTTGCTACTCCTAGCCTCTAGAATCATTTCTCTTGAATCATTTCTAGACAAAAGCTTTGCCCAATTCTCTTGAATCATTCCTCTTGAATCATTTCATAATAGTAAAGATTTCTAAACTTTTACTAGACAAAAGCTTTGCCCAATTCTCTTGAATCATTTCTAAACTCTAACACCACCTGCCACGACCATACAAGTAGAAGGCTAGAAGTAGAAGGCTAGAAGCATGATAAAAGAGAAACCTAGCTTCCATTAATTGTAAAAAACAACATTGTAGAAGCCAAGGTTGTTATTAGGCACAGATATTATAAGATGTCAAAAATGATGTATATTCATTTCTACTTACAAAGTTATGTATACGACTCTTAAACAACTACTCGAAGGAGGGCTCAAAAACTTCTTGTCGTGGAGTTAGAAAAATGTTTTAGTACATAGGGAAGATAAAGAGTAGAAACATAGCACCAATTGTCAAACTTGTAAATAGGGTGCAACTTAGGGATGGCAACGGTGCGGTTTTGGGCAAAATCGAAACCGCAACGCAACATCGAACCGCCACACCGAAATCGCACTGCATCGCGACGGTGTATCGTATGTAAAACCGAAACCGCACCATGCGGTGCGGTGCATCGTGGTTTAACATTATACTGGTCTAAACGGTGCGGTTTTTTACGGTTTTGAGCAAAACCGAAACCGCATCGCAGCACCGAAACCACACCACACCGTGACCGTTTTATATTTTCGCAAACCAAAACCGCACCATGCATTTTGATTTTCTGCGGTTCTCGGTTTTAAACCGCACCGTTGCCATCCCTAGTGCAACTACCTTAATTAGAGCAACTCCAAGCAACCTCCCCCCATAGGCCTCTCTCTCTCTCTCTCTCTCTCTCTCTCTCTCTCTCTCTCTCTCTCTCTCTCTCTCTCTCTCTCTCTCTCTCTCTCTCTCTCCAAACCAGCCTTTACTCCAAACTGCCATCGGCACCTTCACCTCTTCCTCAACAACCTTAGAGCACCTCCAACAACCTCCCCCATAGGCTTCTCAACAAAGTGGAGCCCAACCCATCACATCACTCACTTTGAACTTCAAGGAGGCTCAGAACATCCGACTCCAACAGGCTCCCCCATAGGCTCCTTTTTTTTTTTGGCGAGAACTACGGGGGTTCTATTCATGGCGCCCCAGCCCGGAAATCAGGAACCAGGTTACAATTATTTATCAATTCCTTATCCTCCTGGATAAGATCTACAATGCAGGAAGGGGTAGTATCAGACGAAAAGGAAGCTTTACCCTGAAGAGCAGTCTTAGCCAGTTGATCCGCACATCTGTTTAAACTTCTCCGAACATGGGAGAACACGCACCTGGAGAAACCCTTAGCTAACATCCTGCAGTCAGATACAATGCTCTGTATCCGCCATGGAGGAGAGAGATCTCCGTCCGACAGGAGGTGGATGAGGACCTGATTGTCCCCTTCCACAATGACATTGGAAGCGGCAGCTCTCTTTAGAGCTTGCAACCCGTGTAATATTGCCCTAGCCTCAATCTCCAGGACTCCTTGGGCAGAGGTAAAGGCACCCGCGGAATACACATGAGCTCCCGAGAAGTCCCGGATGATAATCCCTGTGGCCGCCAGAAATCGGTCGAAGGCCCCATCCACATTAACTTTTAGTGACCCCGGATCCGGCGGGAGCCAGTGGGTAGGATGCATCTTCAGATTGTTTTGGTGGACAGAACGGAGCTGCTGGAAGAGCACATTTGACGCGGTGAGAATGTGATGTGGGTTTGGGGGTTCTCTCTCAAAGATCCACCGATTCCTGGCTTTCCAGATGTTCCACAGCAGAAGAGACCCGTAACTGAAGGCAAACTCAAAAGAAGCCTCCAACTGGAATAGCAGCTCTACCCATTGAGCGAGAGAATTTTTACTACTTTCGGTATTGATATGGAGCTGGGACCCGAACCAAACAGCCCGAGCGAAAGAACACTGGAAAAGAATATGCTCGATGGACTCCTCTGCTGAATCACAAAGCGTGCAGGTGTTGTCGATGTAAGGCAGACGGACGGCCAGGCTGGTGAGGGTTGGAATGCAGCCCCTAAGGGCTCGCCAAACGAACATGAGGGCCTTCGGGAGACAACCCTTAGACTTCCAAAGTCTTTGCCAATCGAAGGTGGGGCGCGTACTAGATGAGGTAGCTTCGTAGCTACTGGAGAAGATGGCCCAATAGGCTGATTTCAGATTAAACAGACCTGAGGAGGACGGTGTCCAGATGAGTTGATCAGGAGCCGGCTCTACTGCAAGATGGATACTTTGGATGGCGCTCACTTCCAACGAGCCCAGACCGCTCTCCATGAGTTTATCCGAGCGCCAAGAGCGGGAGACGGGGTCAATGAATGCCGCGACAGGAAGCTTAAATTCCTCGGGTACTTCGCTCCGGATGGCAAACCCCGGTAGCCCAGGGATCCATTGGTCGCCCACCAGGTTCACTGTCCTCCCGTCGCCCACCTTCCAGCAAGTGAGAGGTCGGATAAGATCACGACCCTTAAGTAAACTCTGCCAGACTGGGGAAGAGCTTTTTGTGGCATTTAGGGACCCCAGATTGGCCTCCACTCCATACTTCTTAGATAAAATCTGCACCCATAGGCGATCTGGATTTGTGAGAAAAGTCCAGGCTAGCTTCATGATCAAAGCTTGGTTAACTTTAGCAAGGTCGCGGATCCCCAGGCCCCCTTCTGATTTGGGCTGGAACATATTTTTCCATCCGAGAAGGTAGAGATGACGCTTAGTCGGATCGAAACCCCACCAGAAGTCTCGCTGGATAGCGTGCAGCTTGTCGATGATTACTTGCGGTAAGAGCACGGAGGACATGAAGTAGTTCGGGATGGGAGATAGGGCCGACTTCAGTAGGATGGTCCTACCCGCATGAGAGAGGGTCTTGGCCTTCCACCCTTTGAGCTTGGATTTGAATTTGTCCACAAGGAAGGAGAAGGCTTTATTTTTTGACCTGCCATAGAAGAGGGGAGATCCCAAGTACAGCTCTTGTTGGGACATCATTACAACTCCTAACCTGATGGCAACTGCTGCTTGGCGGTTTCTGGCTACGTTGCGAGAGAAAGTGATTCTCGATTTGGTGAAATTGACAAGCTGCCCCGACCACTCGCAGTACTGGTGCAGAATATTGTTGATTGAGTGGATCTCCTGGTCTGTAGTTCTGCCAAAGATGAATATATCGTCAGCATAAAGAAGGTGCGATACATTGAGGCCTTGCTTACCAATACGGATGCCGTGAATGAGTTTGCGGTGTGCCGCGTCCTGTATCAGACGGGATAGGGCCTCGGAGACCAGGAGGAACAAGTATGGCGAGAGAGGGCATCCCTGTCTCAGCCCTCGATAAGCTGTGATCTTCCCTTCCGGAGCTCCGTTAATTAGGACAGAGTACGACACTCCCGAAATACACGCGTAGATGAGCGACCTGAAGGCCCTGGAGAAACCCAGCGCATGCAGGACTTGCAGAAGAAAGGGCCACTCCACCCGGTCGTACGCCTTGGCCATGTCTAGCTTGAGTGCAAAGTACCCCCTACTACCGGTGGTCTTCTTGATGTGGGCTAGCACTTCATGAGCGATAATATTGTTGTCTATGATGTTCCGACCTGCTACAAAGGCGCTCTGGGTAGGGGATATGCATCGAGGAAGAAGCAACTTGAGCCTATTGGCAATTATTTTGGCACAGACTTTGTAGATAACGTTACAGAGGCTGATGGGTCGGAAATCACTGGGAACCTGAGCTGCTGTCTTCTTGGGAATGAGGGTTAAGAAAGTAGCATTAAGATGAGTAGGTAGGCTTTTGGTGATGAAGAAGTTACGAACGGCCTCGATCATATCTGTACCAACTACTGCCCATCCCCTCTTGAAAAAGCCCGCTGTTAACCCATCCGGCCCTGGGGCTTTCAGATTATTCATGCCGAACACGACTCGTTTAATCTCCTCTGCCCCTGGAATAGCTGTCAAACCATCGTTCTCCTCGCTAGAAATCACTTCTGCAAAACCGTAATTAGGGAGATCGGCAACCATGGGATTAGTAGATCCGAAGAGCTCTTTGAAGTACCTGACAAAAGCCCCCGTGATATCATCCGGATTGGAGGACCAAGTGTTGTGAGGGGTCATATCCCCGAAATACGATTACGCCTTCTCCGATTTAGCACAGCCACATGATGGAACTTAGTGTTCCTGTCTCCTCCCGTAAGCCAGTGATTTTTCGAGCGCTGCCTCCAGTAACTCGCCTCAAGGTCAAGGAGATACTGGTGCTTTTGGCGGAGTCTGTTTTCCGCCTCTAGTCTCTCCTTCGAGGGATCCATCCTCTGCAGGCGAGCTATGTTCGATTCTACCATGTGCAGCTTGGTCTGGATAGCCCCAAAAGTCCTCCTGCTCCAGTCTAGCAACGCCTTTTTTACCTCCTTGCAGTTCCTGTCAAAATCGGAGAGGTTAGAGTTAGGGGGCAGCGTGCACCACGCCTCTTTGATGATCTGGAGAAACTCCGGGTCCAGACCCCAAAATTCTTCGAACCGAAAGATCTTCATTTTCTTCTTATCCTCATGCTCCGGTTGTAGGTCCAGAAGGATAGGGGAATGATCGCTGCCGATCCTTGGTAGGTGCCAGACCTCAGCCCGAGGGTGTCTGAGCCTCCACTCAGTGTTGACCATGGCCCTATCCAGTCTCTCCCGGATGAAGTTAGGATGGTCCCGGTAGTTAGCCCAGGTGAAGGCCGGGCCGTGGTAACCGAGGTCGATGAGGCCTAGGTTATTGGAGAAGTCTTTCAAATTCTTGCAAGTGTCAGGGGTGACGATGGCTCCCCCTTCTCTATCGCAAGCCGACAGCAGATCGTTAAAATCCCCCAGAATACAGAAAGGGCTGTTGAGTGGGGCCACGGCTTGGCTGACCCTGTCCCAAACCATCGGCCGGAGGTGCCTCTGAGGATGCCCGTAGAATCCTATGAGAGTCCAGGTATGGGATTGCTGTTGGACTTCCGCGATGATGAAATGCTCGCAGCTGTTAATCACTCTGATCGAAAGGTTGTTTAGCCAGGCCAGGCAGAGGCCCCCGGCTTGACCGGCAGCTGGGACATCATAGTAGTATCCGAAGTTGAGGAACTCCTGAATTGCTTGCATCTTGCTGAGGGAACACTTGGTTTCGGACAGGAACAAGATATCTGGCTTGGTCCTGCCGAGGAGATTCTTTAGGCTTTGAATCGCAGGGGGGCTCCCCAGACCCCTGCAATTCCAGCTTAGCACCTTCATTGGGTCAGTGGCAATGCCGCCTCGGTCATTGCCACCGTTGGATAGGTATCATGGGTAGGGCTGTTACCATCAGAGGAATGCATAATTTTGGCTTTTTTACGGGGGGCGGGGGGACCCACTGCATTTGCCTCCGTCTCCGGGGATCTGCCTCTTTTGGCAGCGGCCTTAGACACCAGACCGGGCCGTTGTCTAGCTGGACTCTTTGCCCGGTTAAGGCCCGAGCGGTTCCTGGCCCTGCATGTACTCCGGCCAACTATCCTCCCCGTATATGGGAGTTCAGCACCTTCCATATGGGGTACGTCCACCGTTTTGGTAGTAGTGATTCCCTTACCAAAACCGGCAGCAGCCAAACCGGGGGCGTTGGGATCAGCTTCCCGATCCGGCCAAATAGAGAGCTTACCTACTCCGGCCTTCTTGCCTTGTTTGCCCATAGGGATTGCCACGTCAGCCCTAGCCACCTCGAACGGGGAGGAGACTTCGCCGGTCTGAAGGGAGGCGGAGGAAGAGTTGAGAGCTGCCGGTGATAGACCGCCATCTGACTCCTCTCCAGAGAGGGTGGAGCTCTGGACGAAAGTACGCTTGGGGCGGCGCGCGGATGGGGCTGATAGTGATTCTTTGTACCTCGGGTTCAGTATGGCCTCCAACTCCCGCCGGGTTTGGTCATCAATGTTATCTTTTCCCAGGTGAAAGAGGGCTCCGTCTCGCATGGAACAGCTTCGACTGGTATGCCCCAACAATCCGCACGTTTCGCAGTACCGAGGGAGTCTCTCATACTTCAGCCAGATCTCGATAGCTCTCCCGTCGTTCTTGAGGTCCACTGTAACTTTCTCTATTAGGGGTTTATGGACGTTGATGCGAACCTTAAACCTAGCAAAAGCGCTCCATTGTTTCTCCACCCCTTCCTCTAGCGGTCTGAGAATGCCAATAGCTTTGGCTATGATTTGCACCGACTCCCTGGTCATGTATCCCCTTGGTATCTTGAACGCTTGGACCCAGATCTCGATCTCGTCAAAGGAATACTCATGGGGTTGAAGATGGTGAGCACATCTCGTAAGGACCACTACATCTCTGTTGAAACACCATGGGCCCTGCCTCCAAACTTTCTCCATGGATTGCGGGGAGTCGAACTCAAGGAGGAAGGAGGAATCGGAAAATTCCGAAACCTTAACCCTACCCATGGCCGACCACGCTTTTTGCAAGGATTCTTTTAGGAACGGGGCCTTGATGGGCTTATCCGACAGGACTTTGCCTATAAGCGAGGCTTCCACAGCCCCGTCCTTTCTCCTTTCTGATTCTCCGAACACGACCGAACCTTCGATTTTTGTATCTTTGAATTTCTGCAGGATTTCTTTAAGATCCAGCGTGGCCATGGCTGGGATTCCGGTGGGGTTTAGATGCAGAGAGCGGCCGGGGGTGGCGGGACAGAGCGGGGCAAGAACACAGGGGGGGGAAGGAGGGCTCGGACCAGGGACCGAGGGGGAGGGGGAGGGGGGAGCGCTCGCTCCGGAGAAGCGAGGGAGAAATCCGAGATCCCCATAGGCTCCTTAAAGTGGGAATTAAATGGTAAAAAAACTCATTTGAATCCATATGGCTCGCCTCATTGGGGAGGGTGGGGAGGGGGGCTAATGATATAGCTTGATTGTGCAGCCCATTTTCTTCAGGGAGCCATAAGCAACCTCCCCCCATAGCTTGATTATTTATGGAGGTGTCATTTGCACTTTACCCCCCTGAAGTTTAGCCCAAAGTCACTTAACCCAATTTTCTTTTTCCAAATTCATCCCTATAGTTTTAAATGTTATCACAATACCCTTTAATTAAATTTGTGCTGTACTCCATGGGTGTAACTTATAATTTTACCCTGTTAAACTATTACCTTCTAAGATTTTAGAGTCCAGTTATATTATTTTTATTTAAAAGGAGATTCTAACCTTTTAACAAGGCTGGCAAACATTTGACTTTATTTATTTATTTATCGAGGTGTCAATTGCACTTTACCCCCCATGAAGTTTAGCCCAAAAATCACTTAACTTAATTTTATTTTTTCCAAATCAGTCCCTATAGTTTTAAATGTTATCACAATACCCTTTAATTGATTTTGTACTCGACTCCATGGGTGTAATTTAGAATTTTACTCTATTAAACAAATGCTGTTAATGATTTTAGAGTACAGTTATATTGTTATTTTTAAAAAGAAGGACATTATATCCTTTTAAAATGGCCGGCAAATATTTGACTTTGGATTGTTGGGCCCTTTTCTTTGTAAGAAGGGGTCCCCACCAAAAATAGGCGTATGCTGCTTAGTGTGGCGTGCACACGGTATTCTTTAGTAAAAGGCGAAAGAATAGTTCGCTCTGTGCCCACCACGCAGCTGCGTGAATTTTACGGTGCAGCGGCAAGGGGCTTATAAAGGGTCGTCAAGGTTTAGCTTCTCTTCCCGTGGCCGATGTGGGACTAAACCGAGAGCCGCTGGGGAAGGAAAGGGAGCCCATCAGTGTTTTTAAATCCGGACCCTTGATCGAATCGGAAATAGGACCGGATTATGGATCAACGGTTCAACCATCGGTCAACCGTTGTTAAACCGTGACATCATCATTATATCATAAATATATTAAATTAAAAAACAAAGCATATAAAATAAAGTGAAGGTAACAATTGAAAGTTAAAAATATCAATTTCCATTAACCAGCTAGCAAAGTAGCAATTCTCAAAAAGACGATGAGCTTTGTCGAGCCTTAGATTCTGAGCGCAGCCCAATATAATGGTGTTCCAAGAAACAATATTTATTTCAGGCATTCTATCGAAAAGGTCTTGGGCCTCATCAACTCTTCCATTCTGCGAGAGGCCCGCGACCATTGTTGTCAATGAGATCACATCTCTCTTCGGCATTTTGGTAGAAGAGCTCACGAGCTCTGTCCACCCTCTCCGATTAAGACATGGCTATCAAGATCGTATTCCACGACACCATGTTCCTGAAAGGCATTCTTTTGAACAGATCGTAGGCCTAGTCGATGAACTCGTTCTCAGCGTAGCCTCCCACCATGGTGTTCCACGTGACTACGTTCTTCTCGGGCATCCGTCTGAAGAGCTCCTTAGCTTCGGCGATCTGGTTGGATCGGATGTAGCCGACGAGCATCGCCGTCCAGGTGATGACATTCTTCTCGGCGTCAAGGTGGTCGAACAGGAGCGGGGCCTCATGGAGCATCCCACATCTGATGTAGCAGGAGATCAAGGAGTCATCGCCTCGTCGGACCTTTGCCGGTCGACGTTCAGTGCAACTCGCGGGAGGAAGAGGGTTATGGAAGAATCAATCTAGGGTTTAGGTTATTTACTCTTTAGGGACTTCGGGTTATTCAAAGGAGGAGGTTCTGCTTCACAGATCGTGATATGTATTGATCGCACGCACTACGTTGGAATCGCTGATCGGCTCGGGATATCTTTCTCTAAAAGCTAATACCGATCGGCTCGGAAGCCTAAAACCGGTTGGTTGTAAACCGGTGACGGGTTGACGATTTTATGGCCGGTCCGAACGGTTCGCCGGTTTTAAAACGAATATGCTATGAATCTGGGTTTGGTGTTGCATCCGAACCGAAAAGGAAACCGGTTCCAGTCTAATCCGGTTCAACTGGACGGTCTGATTCGGGTTTAAAACCATTGAGCCCATGTACCAATGCCGATGCGTGGCGGCGCGGGCTGGCCGGAGTAAAAAAATCGGCCGGCAAGGGGACGGCGACAACCACAGTTGTCCTCTCCTATCGCGAACAGACCGAGCAATTTGGATCATTTCATCTAGATTTGTTGGGCCATAGGTAGGGGTGGCAATGGGTCGTGTTGGGTTCGTGTCGTGTCCAAAACCCTAGACTCGGACCCGACCCGTTTAACTAATTGTGTCTAGATCCTAAACCCGTACCCGACCTGCTAATAAACGGGTAGACACGATAAGACCCGGTAAGACCTGTTAACCACCCAGGTCTATTCAGTTGACCCGATCCGACCCAATCTGACTCGATCCAACCTAACCCGAAAGACCCACTGGTACTATATATTATAGTATCGGATTGCGGGTAGACCCGACCCGTTGAATACTAAACGGGTCTTGTTGTGATTTTAAATTGTTATACCGCAAGTGCACGACGTCTATCTGATAGACAGTGGCAAATACAGGTCGATCCCACAGAGACTTGGATGAAAACTAATTAAAAAAAAATAAATCTAATTAATTTTTTATATATTTTAGTTTAATAAGATGATTGATTTTTGTGAAATTGTTTTGTGAAGAGAAATACGAAAAGCAAAACTAAAAGCTAATTAAGATTGATGTTTGAATCAATATGGATGGATATTCTAAGCCCTAGAATCCGCACATGTAGCGATCTAAACCGTATTTTTATACGATTTCCACGACGCTCACGGAGATTTGAAGTCAATCTATCCCCGCGGAAGGTATTCAATAAGAAGCACAACTATGATGAACTAAGGTAGCGATCTTTCTCGCTCCAAAGGAATAAGATAAAGCAATCCTCCGTAAAATTCGTAGTGATAACAAAAGCCAAGACTATGTAATAATTCCCGTAAAACTTTCCGTAATAACGAAGAATAAAACTATAAAATCGACTTCTGTAAAACCCTGATAATAACGGAGAATAAATCGGACTTACTGCATGCAATTCCTATCAAGCTTTCATGAGATAAATAAGATCACATTATTTCATTGAACGAACAAAAATATGGAAATAGCACATAAAAACAGAGTTTAGATCTGACTACAGGGCTTCATCTAGGTCTTAGAATAAGGTGGTTAGCCTCGCATGGCCATGCGAGCTTTGACGATGGATGCTTTTTGAAGATGACAAACCCGGCGATGATGGCGTGCGGCTTCGAGAGTGATGGACGTGGCTCGGAGATGGTGAAGATAGCGATGGTGTAGTAGAAGCCCCGGGTCGTTCTCCGCTTTTCGGTGGTGATGAAAATGGAGAATTGGAGATGATGGCTTTGGTTTGGTGGTCCCAAGAGCTCCCCCCTTTAGGTTTCGGATGGTATTAAATAGAGAGAGGTCCGGACGTATGAGGTGATAGCCGGGTCAAGGGAGCTGTCCTTAGTTAGGAAATAAAGAGATAGACGTTCGGTGAGAGGAGGTCTCGGATGGATAGAGAGAAAAAGGAAAGAGAGAGAAAGAAGGAAAGAGAATCCGAGAGAGAATCAAGGAGGGAGAAAAGATAGAGATGGGTCAGCCGCTGGGTTCCGGTTTGCATGGGGATTTAGAGAGAGAGATCTCGGACGGTTAAGGAAAGAGAGGGAGAGAAGCTCGTAGAGAGAGAAAGAGAGAAGTGCGGTTGGGATAGAGAGAGAATCCCGGAGAGAGTATTAAGGAAAGAGAGAAACGGAAGAGATTTAGAGAGAGAGATCGGGTCGGTGATCGGGTAAGGAAGAGAGAGGCTGGGCACTAGGTTTGGACGGTTTTGATGGGTTGGGCGGTTGGGATTCAGTTTTAGAGAGAGGAAATCGGGCTGGGGTGGCTCGGGATTGAAGGGTTTGGACGGATAGAGAGAGGAGATCGGAGCTTTTTTTAGAGAGAGAAAATATGGGCGTGGGATACTCGGTGTGTATGAGCTGGGTATATGAACGGTTGTGATTTAGTGGGAAAGAGAGAGAGAGAGAGCTTCGGTGGGAGACGTGCATGCCTCTGCTGGGTTCTGGTTTTAAAGGAAGAGATTGGGTGAGCGGCTGCATGGGGTTTTAAAGTTTTGGGTTTTTGGATTGGACGGCTGTGATGGTGAGAGCTTCACATGCATGGGTTGGCTGGATGGCATCCATGCATGAGTGGAGATTAAGGGTTGTGATTTAGTTGGGTATAGAGAATGAATGGAGAAAGGGGGCTCAGCCGGGTACAGGGGCTGCATGCATGGTTCAAACGGCTGAGATGGGTGCATTGGTTGTTGTGATCACGGAGTAACTAGGGACGGCTAGGATGAGGTCGGGTAAGGGTTGCATGCATGAGTAGTGTGTCGGTTAGGCTGGGTTCAAAAGAGACTCGGACGGCTACGATGCTATGGGGGACCTCATAGCATGGGTTGGTTTGTGGTACATGAGAAGGTGTTGCATGCAATGCATGGGGTATTCCTGCATGGGTTGCGAGGTGTTGGACTCACGATATGAAGGCCGGGTCGTGATCGAGTCGGGTATGGGTATGTGTGGATTTCGGGGCTGTGCGCGAGAGTTGCTAAAGAGATTAGATATCGAGGATTTTAAAAACTTCATGGTTTGGAGTTCGAGTCGGGTTGGATGCATGGGTACCGCTGGACGGTTGCAATAGGTGCGGTGGTGAAATAAGAAAGAGAGAAGGAAGAACTCGGGTTGTCTGGGTTCAGGTCGAATGGGGTCACATGGGAAACTTGGTCACCATCATCCGAATCCATCATCGCTCCTTCGCATTCATGTAGTCATCTTCTGGTTCGATTCCTGCGTTGCAGCGGCTTGTTAAAGTCTTCCCTCGTCCGAATCATCGTAGTTATCCGTTTTCCAACGTTGTTCTTCAGACAGGCCTCCAAACGAGCTGTACAGTCTCCATCATATCGCCGTGAGAATATCCACGACTTGGTCATGAAGTCCTTGAGCTGATTGCATCGAAAACCGGATCAATTCCCTGAAAAACACACATGAAATGACACTTATCAGATTCAAATACGATTATCGATAAAAGGATAATTTGGACTATTGGGATCCGTATTTTTCATGCATGCAATGTATGAAAGCGAACCAATATGTCGTTGGGTTCGTATGAAAGTCTACTATATTGTGGTGCAAAGAAACTCATTCAGTTTACGTGTATTATGAAAGTTTTACATAGCAAAGTGACGCTATGTGCATGATAACGAAGGGATAATTCGCACCAAATGGACGCTCAACACACCCCCAAACTTGAATCTTTCTCGTCCTCGAAAAAGCAAACAGAATAAACTAAAAAAATAATAAAATAATAAAAATAATTAAACTCACTTTCGCAGGAATCGCGATTGCACTTAGCACGTGCAACAAGCCGTTAAACCCCTGAGTTACCCCAGTGGATGAGTTTTGTCTCGTGAGGGTTTGCAGTGAATCTACCCACAAAATTCAAGAATTTTTTTTTTTTAATATAAATAAGAAATAAGAACAGTCGGTTTTATAAAATAATTAAAAAATACTCAAAAATAAAATTTCTAAGGCACAAGACTCACAAGGTATCTAGCCCAAGCTTCGGCTTTTGAAGTAAGCACTTTAGGTTCTAACTATTAGTTTCCCGTTAGAAAAGATCAAGGTCAGCTATGCTCGAGTACACAGTGTTGTCTGGGCTAAACACAACTGGGGGTTTGGTTCTCTACATTCATAACATTCTAACAGTCTCCTAGAACGGTCAAAGTCGACCTTAGAACCTGAGTCAAAACCAGGTAATCTAGACAGGCTAGTGAGAATTGTGGATATTCACCTTAATACCTTTCGGCTTTATATGTGATATTCCAGTTTCCCCATATTATTTATAGCGACAGCTTTCACACTATTTTCTTTTTTTTTTCTTATTCTTTTTTTTTAGGTCTCATTTTTTTTTCTCTGGATCTAATTATATATCCCTTCCTAACTTGTACCATGCGAGCTGCACTCTATGCCCATGACACGCTGCCAACGCTCTCATGAGTTAGGTAGCCATCCTCATGTTGCCTTTATATTTGATTCACTCTACATCCATAGGATCATTCTCATAACCCTATCGACCAGGCTTCACTCATACTAGGGCATACAGGTTAAGACTTTTATATAATTAGGTCCTAAACCATGCTAATAGGTAGCCCTTTCCGCTATACCTTAGAATTCACTGGTCGCTTTTCTAATGATATTTTTCCAAACCAAGTGAACCAGATCCACATGGTTCATCAGGACTCTAGTTGACTATTAGGCCGATATGATAGCTTTGAACCTAGACCCTAGAGGTGTAAGCCAGATGTGAAGTGAAAAGTCAAGTCTAGTTTGTTTTAACAGTCTCTAAAAGGTTACTAAGGGTCAGAACCATATTAGACATACTTTTTCTAGCTAATCCTTGGACTTTATACCTTGATTTCCACGTGCCTTATAGTCCTATTCGAGTACAATAAAATTATATTACAAAACCTGAAATAAAGATGAAATATATATAGATTTATCTCTCTTTTTTTTTCTAAAAAAAAACGAAACGGAAGGCAAAAGTAATACGATAAGAAACTAAAATATGAAAAATAAAATAAAAACATGCAAATGCAAATTCCTATTGATTTCTATACGAACGCTATAGTTTTCGTAGGGGACTACAGACGAGACACACATACGCCAAGACGTATGTGCCGAGCTGTCCCACTACAGCGTAAGTTGATGCAAATTTTTTTTTTTAATTTTAATTTTTTTTTTAACAAAATATGTCAATACGTACTAAATTAAAACGCCAGATGCAAGCAATGAAAATCACCCCCAAACCTAAATTAGACATTGCCCTCAATGTCCTCGATCGGTGGTAGGGATATGATATTATAGAATAGCGGGCGTTGAGGCCAGAGTGTGAAAAATTTGTGCCGAAAAAGAAAGTTCATAGTGTTAAGTCGACCGTCGTACAGAACATGGCGGTCGTATAACCAAGGTCGACCGAGTACTATATCATAAGAATCCATGAGTGCTATGTCAAGAGGGATTACATCAGAGTAATCCTGAATTGATATGGTGGGATAAACCCTATGTGTGACATCTATTGTGGGAGCCTTAAACAACCATGCTAATGAATATGGTTCTTTGATGGGGATTTGTTCTATATCGAGTACATCAGCAAAAGATTTAGAAATTAAATTATTGCAGCTACCGCTATCCACTAAAATAGTACAGATAGATTAAAATCCATAAGGCATCCAATGGTTTCAAACAGATTTGATCTTTCAAAATGGTCATCAACATCATCGTCTAATTCTAGGTGTGAAAGTGATGAGACAAGATTATCAGATGCAGACATAAATGCAAATGTTTACTAGCAAACCTCCCTTGATATATGGATTGTCTCGTTGTAGGTAAGACGCAGGAGTGCACTCCTCGTGAGATTGTTGAATGACTAGGTCTTTCCTGAAAATGATAAGATAATACCAAGTCTTGTCATATAGAAATCTCAAAAAAAAATGCTAATATAAAAATGAAGAAAAAGCATGTACACATAAAATTTTATGTTTATTTTATTTTAATTTTTGTTTTTTTTTTGTTTTTTGTTTTTTTTTTGTTTTACGACAGCTTAAATATATATGAATCATGCAATCTGGGTTACCTCCCAGTAAGTGCTAAGTTTAATGTCGTCAGCCCGACATGGTTCATATGGGATTAGTCAGTGTAAAGAGGATCTTGTAAAAGAATCTCCTCTACAACCTTATCTTTTAGTTCTAAAAATGGCTTTAGCCTTTGCCCGTTTACCTTGAAAATATCACCATTCTGGGGATTCTCAATTTCTATAGCCCCATGATAATGGACTACACGAACTATAAAGGGGCCAGACCAACGAGATCTCAATTTTCTGGGAAATAAATTTAATCTGGAATTGTACAAGAGAACTTTCATACCCGGTTCGAATGACTTTCTTAGTATGGATTTATCGTGTGTTGCTTTCATCCACTCCTTATAAATTTGTGCATTTTCATATGCATCATTTCGTAGTTCATCAAGCTCATTCAGTTGTAACTTGCGAAGGTTACCGGCTGAGGGTAATTCAAAATTGAATGTCTTGATTGCCCAGTAGGCCCTATGTTTTAATTCAACTGGCAAGTGGCAAGCCTTACCATACACAAGCCTATACGGGGACATTCCTAGCGGAGTTTTATAAGCAGTTCGATAAGCCCATAACGCATCTATTAACCGTACCGACCAGTCTTTTCGATTTGGATTTACAGTTTTCTCTAGAATTTGCTTGATCTGCCTATTCGAGACTTCCACTTGGCCACTTGTTTGTGGATGATAGGGTGTAGCAACCTTATGGGTGACTGAATATTTCTTCATTAATCTATCGAAGGTGCTATTACAAAAATGGCTTCCGCCATCACTTATGATCGCCCTAGGTGTACCGAACCGACTAAATACATAATCTTTGACAAACTTAATCACTACTTGGCTATCATTGGTCTTGGTCAGTATTGCCTCAACCCATTCTGAAACATAATTAACCGCAAGCAAGATATATAAATTTCCGAACGAGCTTGGAAATGGTCCCATAAAATCTATACCCCAAACGTTAAAAATTTCAACTAGCAAAATAAGATTTAGGGGCATCATATTCCGATTGGTTACTTTACCGAGCTTTTGACATCTTTCACAACTAACACAAAATGCATGACAATCTTTAAACATCGTGGGCCAGTAGAATCCACATTGCAGAATCTTGGCAGCTGTCTTTTTAGCACTAAAATGTCCACCACAAGCATAGTCATGGCAAAATAATAGCACACTATTATGCTCATGATCAGGGACACATCTTCGAATGATTTGGTCGGGACAATATTTAAAAAGGTAGGGGTCATCCCAAAAGAAATATTTTACCTCAGATAAAAATTTAGATTTATCTTGTTTCGACCAAGGACTAGGGATCTCCTCAATGACTCGGTAGTTTACTATATCTGCAAACCATGGGAGTTTAGAGATTTGTAGCAACTGCTCATCGGGAAAACTTTCATATAGAGGGAGTTCCTTACTAAAGGATTCTAAGTTTAACCTAGAGAGATGATCTGCGACTACATTTTCGCTACCCTTCTTGTCTCGAATTTCTAAATCATATTCTTATAATAGAAGGATCCATCTAATCAATCGAGCTTTGATATCTTTTTTAGAAAGAAGGTACCGTAAAGCCGCATGATCTGTATACACGATGACCTTAGATCCTATCAAATAAGGTCTAAACTTTTCTAGGGCAAAGACTACAGCTAACAATTCTTTTTCAGTTGTAGTGCAGTTTAGTTGTGCATCATTTAGAGTACGACTTGTATAATAGATTATATGGGGTAACTTATCTACTCTTTAACCCAAAACGGCTCCAATGGCATGATCTGATGCGTCACACATGATTTCAAATGGGATAGACCAATTAGAAGGCTGGATGATGGGGGCAGAGGTGAGTTCTTTCTTTAATCGCTCGAAAGCTTCTAGACAAGATTCATCAAAAGCAAAAGGTACATCTTTGGAAAGTAGATTGCACAACGGCCTTGAAATTTTACTAAAATCTTTAATGAATCGCCTATAAAACCCAGCATGGCCTAAGAATGATCTTATATCTTTAACCGACCGTGGAGGTGGAAGGTTAGAGATTAGATCAATCTTTGCTTTGTCTACCTCAATCCCTTTATCAGAGATAATATGCCCCAAGACTATTCCTTTCTTCACCATAAAATGATATTTTTCCCAATTTAGCACTAGATTTTTCTCTTTGCATCTTACAAGCACTAGTTCTAAATGTTGCAAGCACTCTTGATAATTGGATCCAAAGACTAAAAAGTCATCCATAAATACTTCAAGAAAATGTTTAACCATATCAGAGAAGATACTAGTCATACACCGCTGAAATGTAGCAGGTGCATTGCATAACCCAAAGGGCATGCGTCTATAGACGAACGTTCCAAATGGACAAGTGAATGTAGTCTTATCTTGATACTCTGGTGCTATAGGAATTTGGTTATAACCGAAATAACCATCTGAAAAACAGTAGTAAGCATGTCCGGCTAACCGCTCTAGCATTTGATCTATGAAGGGGAGTGGAAAGTGATCTTTTCGTGTAGCGAAGTTTAACTTCCTATAGTTAATACATACTCTCCATCCAGTTTACACTCTTGTAGGCACCAACTCATTACCTTCATTTATCACCACTGTGATACCCGATTTCTTTGGAACTACTTGGACAGGGCTCACCCAGGAGCTATTTGAAATCGAACAAATCACTCCGGTATCCAAAAGTTTTAGTACTTCTGTCCTAACCACTTCCTTCATTACAGGGTTCAGCCGCCTTTGCGGTTCTCGACTTGTTTTAGTCTCTTCCTCGAGATAGATTCTATATTGAACCACAGAGGGGCTTATGCCCTTTATATCGGCTATTGACCATCCTATAGCTTCTTTATGATCCTTAAGGATTTCAACAAATTGTTTCTCTTGGTTTTCGTCTATGTCTGAAGCTATTATGACCGGAAGGGTTTCAACAGATCCTAAAAACACATATTTAAAATTTTGTGGTAATGGTTTTAGTTCTAACTTTGGGGGCTTTATTATTAAAGGTATAGGTGGTGTCAGAGAAGGTGTGAGGATTTCTGGCTTAGGCTGTCATTTGTTCATTCCGAAAGAAGGGGTAGCCTCTAGTAGTGCATTGATTTCATTAATATGATCATCAATATCAAAAGCTTTTCTAAAATGTGCAAGGCAAGCTTCCAGTAGGTCATCGTAGTTTACTTGTGATACTAAACTTTCTTTTTGTTTTGCAAGTAGTTGACCTCTTCTAATTCATCACTTTCATTTCTCGGTTGTTTGCTCACATTAAATATATTGACTTGTATTGTCATGTTACCGAAAGAAATATTCATGACACCATTCCGACAGTTGATTAATGCATTCGATATTGCTAGGAAAGGTCGCCCTAAGATTACCGGTACTCGATTAGTAAATTCAGTTGGTGGTTTTGTATCCAGGACCACAAAGTCAACAGGGAATACAAATTCTCCCACTTTGATTAAGATGTCTTCCACTATCCCTTTAGGATATCGAATTGAAGCATCAGCTAGCTGGAGGGTCAATCTAGTGGGTTTTAACTCCCCCAGACCTAGCTCTTCATATATGGAATATGGAAGGAGGTTGACACTTGCACCTAAGTCAAGCAAGGCTTTCTCAATATAATATTCTCCTATTTCACAGGAAATAGTAGGATAGCCAAGGTCCTTATATTTGATAGGGGTTGAGCATGAAATAACCGAACTAGCTTGCTGAGCCAGTAATGCTCTCTTAGGTACATTTGTTGCTCTCTTAAAAGTACAAAGGTCCTTTAAGAATTTAGCGTATGTAGGTACTTGTTGGATTGCATCTAAGAGTGGAATGTTAATTTTTAATTGTTTAAAAATTTCTAACATATTATCCATTTGCATTTTCTTCTTTGCTGGCTCTAGCCTTTGAGGATATGGGGCTCTAGGAATATAGGTTCTAAGAGGTGGTTCACTAGGTGATGCAATATTTTCAGTATCGTGTCTTGTGTTCTCCCTAGTTTTCTCTTGTGATTTTGGCTCCTCTTCAGGTGTTTCTTCAGTTCTTATGTCATTCTGCCTAGGTTCCTCGGTTTCCTTAGGAAGTTCTATCATGTTATCAACTTGTCGTCCTGACCTAAGTGTAGTGATTGCATTTGCCTGCTCATGACCTTTTTCTTTGATGTCATGAACTTCAAATTGACCCTTTGGATTTGACCCTTTAGGGTTAGCCTCAGGTTGACTTGGGAATATGCCTTTATCTCTTATATTCAAAGAATCAGCTAGTTGACTCACCGTGTATTCTAACTTCGTAATAGATTTTGTGTTAGCACTAATGCTTTGTGCAGTGCTCTATTGGAATTGGAGGGTATTCTGGGCTAATAGTTTCATCGTTTCCTCTAGAGAAGTGATTCTTTGATTATCTGAATTAGGGGTGACATTTTGTATAGGTGGCTTTTGAAATCCTGGAGGTGGTACAGGTTAAGATGGGCCACCTTGGTATGGACCTTTAGTCCATGAGAAGTTTGGGTGATTCTTCCATCCTTCATTGTAAGTGTTTAAATATGGATTATACCTTTGTTGATTATCAAAATGAATATTTTGATACAAAGCATTAATTTTTTCCATATTATTTTCTTGTCCCCCTAACATCGGGCATCGATGATCTGCATAGGTAGGCTCACTACAAATTGAGCAAATAGAAAAGCTAGGCTCATTATTGCAACTCATAGTTTGATTAAGACTTAGTGCTTCTAAGGTATTCGGAGCGGGAGTTCTATTTCTTTGATTCATTTCTAGAGCCTCTAAGCGTCTCATCACAGTGGCCAGTTTAGCTTCTGCTTCTAATTTAGGTTCAACTTTATAGAGCCCACCTTGTGCAGTAGGGAGGGGTTTCCTAGATTCTTCTTTGATTGGTTCCCACTGTAGTGTGTTTTCGGCAATTTCTTCTAAGTAGGTCCAGGCTTGATCTGCTGTCTTTTTGGTGAACTCACCATTACAACATAATTCTACCATGGTGTTAGATAGATAGTTCAACCCTTCATAAAGGATTTGGACTAGTCTAATTTTTTCAAAGTCATGGTGTGGGCAGTGCAGGAGTAGGTCCTTAAATCTTTCTATGTATTTATAGAGAGCCTCACCTTCTAGTTGGTGAAACACATTCAAGGCCTGACGAATCGAGGCTGTCTTTTGTTTAGAATAGAATTTTCTATAAAAGAGCTCGAGTAGGCTTACCCAAGTAGTTATGGATCCAGCTTGTAAGGCATAAAGCCATGCTTTAGCCTTCTCTTTTAGCGAGAAGGGGAATAACCTAAGTTTGAGGTTTTCTTCGAACATATTATCGAATTTCATTGTTCCACATATGTCCTCAAATTCCCTCATATGTTGATATGGATTTTCCTGCTCCATTCCCCAAAAGACGGAAAGCATTTGGATTAAGCCAGATTTTAATTCAAATTTTGCATTAGTGTTGGGTAGGGTTATGCAAGAAGGTTGTGTAGCCCTAGTGGGGTACATATAATCCCCTAAGGTGATTGCTTGCGGCTGTTCCGCCATTTCTAAGATGTTATTATAATCAATTCTAACTAATCTTTTTCCTACACGTGCCCAAACTGTGGACTGTGTGTCCAGATTAATGCGTCAATTAGGTAATAGTAGTTTAACTAATATAACGCTACGCTAGTAAAGAAAACAGAGTACGTACTTTATCAGAATACTTATGCAAATAGAGAATCTACTATTATGCAATGCAGCACCCTGGCAAATGGTTTCTATCGATGCAAGGTTGAGTGTACACCTCAAACTGAGACACACATACAACTAGAAGAGGTGTATGTGCCGAGCTGGCGACAACCTTACAAAGTTGTGATGCAATTCGATTATTCGATCTACGGTGAAAGTTTGCACATTAACCGATTACCCTAATTACTACGGTTGTTGAATTAGCAAGAGTAAGCAATAGGAGTACGTAATCAAACCCACTGACCGAAGAGGCGTGGGTAAGGGTTTAAATACTTACCTTGCGATGCTTATGCAAGTTTTCCGTTGAGCGTGTAAGTACCTGAAAAGTTAAACAGAAGATAATAAGTATGAAAGAGACAAAATACGAAAATAGAATAACTAAGAATACTAATACTGGCTTTTTTTAAAAAAAAAGCAAATAAAAACTAAACTTTAACAGTTTTCAAACTCAAATCCCCGGCAACGGCGCCAAAAACTTATTATGATTTTAAATTGTTATACCGCAAGTGCACGGCGTCTATCTGATAGACAGTGGCAAATACAGGTCGATCCCACAGAGACTTGGATGGAAACTAATTAAAGGAAAATTAAATATAATTAATTTTTTTTATATTTTAGTTTAATAAGATGATTGATTTTTGTGAAATTGTTTTGTGAAGAGAAATACGAAAAGCAAAACTAAAAGCTAATTAAGATTGATGTTTGAATCAATATGGATGGATATTCTAAGCCTTAGAATCCGCACATGTAGCGATCTAAACCGTATTTTTATACGATTTCCATGACGCTCACGGAGATTCGAAGTCAATCTATCCCCGCGGAAGGTATTCAAGAAGAAGCACAACTATGATGAACTAATGTAGCGATCTTTCTCGCTTCATAGGAATACGATAAAGCAATCCTCCGTAAAATTCGTAGTGATAACAAAAGCCAAGACTATGTAATAATTTCCCGTAAAACTTTCCGTAATAACGAAGAATAAAACTATGAAATTGACTTCTGTAAAACCCTGATAATAACGGAGAATAAATCGGACTTACTGCATGCAAATCCTATCAAGCTTTCATGAGATAAATAAGATCACATTATTTCATTGAACGAACAAAAATATGGAAATAGCATATAAAAATAGAGTTTAGATCTGACTACAGGGCTTCATCTAGGTCTTAGAATAGGGTGGTTAGCCTCGCATGGCCATGCGAGCTTTGACGATGGATGCTTCTTGAAGATGACGAACCCGGCGATGATGGCGTGCGGCTTCGAGAGCGATGGGCATGGCTCGGAGATGGTGAAGATAGCGATGGTGTAGTAGAAGCCCCGGGTCATTCTCCGCTTTTCGGTGGTGATGAAAATGGAGAATTGGAGATGATGGCTTCGGTTTGGTGGTCCCAAGAGCTCCCCCCTTTAGGTTTCGGATGGTATTAAATAGAGAGAGGTCCGGACGTATGAGGTGATAGCCGAGTCAAGGGAGCTGTCCTTAGTTAGGAAATAAAGAGATAGACGTTCGGTGAGAGGAGGTCTCGGATGGATAGAGAGAAAGAGGAAAGAGAGAGAAAGAAGGAAAGAGAATCCGAGAGAGAATCAAGGAGGGAGAGAAGATAGAGATAGGTCAGCCGCTGGGTTCCGGTTTGCATGGGGATTTAGAGAGAGAGATCTCGGACGGTTAAGGAAAGAGAGGGAGAGAAGCTCGTAGAGAGAGAAAAAGAGAAGTGCGGTTGGGATAGAGAGAGAATCCTGGAGAAAGTATTAAGGAAAGAGAGAAACAAAAGAGATTTAGAGAGAGAGATCAGGTCGGTGATCGGGTAAGGAAGAGAGAGGCTGGGCACTAGGTTTGGACGGTTTTGATGGGTTGGGCGGTTGGGATTCAGTTTTAGAGAGAGGAAATCGGGCTGGGGTGGCTCGGGATTGAAGGGTTTGGGCGGATAGAGAGAGGAGATCGGAGCTTTTTTTAGAGAGAGAAAATATAGGCGTGGGATACTCGGTGTGTATGAGCTGGGTATATGAACGGTTGTGATTTAGTGGGAAAGAGAGAGAGAGAGCTTCGGTGGGAGACGTGCATGCCTCTGCTGGGTTCCGGTTTTAAAGGAAGAGATTGGGTGAGCGGCTGCATGGGGTTTTAAAGTTTTAGGTTTTTGGATTGGACGGCTGTAATGGTGAGAGCTTCACATGCATGGGTTGGCTGGATGGTATCCATGCATGAGTGGAGATTAAGGGTTGTGATTTAGTTGGGTATAGAGAATGAATGGAGAAAGGGGGCTCAACCGGGTACAGGGGCTGCATGCATGGTTCAAACGGCTGAGATGGGTGCATTGGTTGTTGTGATCACGGAGTAACTAGGGACGGCTAGGATGAGGTCGGGTAAGGGCTGCATGCATGAGTAGTGCGTCGGTTAGGCATGGTTCAAAAGAGACTCGGATGACTACGATGCTATGGGGGACCTCATAGCATGGGTTGGTCTGTGGTACATGAGAAGGTGTTGCATGCAATGCATGCGGTTTTCATGCATGGGTTGTGAGGTGTTGGACTCACGATATGAAGGCCGGGTCGTGATCGAGTCAGGTACGGGTATGTGTGGATTTCGGGGCTGTGCGAGAGAGTTGCTAAAGAGATTGGATATCGAGGATTTTAAAAAATTCATGGTTTGGAGTTGGAGTCGGGTTGGATGCATGGGTACCACTGGACGGTTGCGATAGGTGCGGCGGTGAAATAAAAAAGAGAGAAGGAAGAACTCGGGTTGTCTGGGTTCAGGTCGAATGGGGTCACATAGGAAACTTGGTTACCATCATCCGAATCCATCATCGCTCCTTCGCATTCATGTAGTCATCTTCTGGTTCGATTCCTGCGTTGCAGCCAGAGGCGGAACCAAGGGGGGGCCATGGCCCCCCCAAAGTCGGAGAAACCGCTGCCCTCTATAGAAAGAAATCCAAGAATTTTCCTAAAATTACTGCGCACGGCCCCCTATTCTCGATTTCCAGAAATGGCTGTTGGCCTCTCCACCATCCAAAGGCTAATGCATGGTCTTGATTTGCTCGGATATGGAATGTAAAAGAGGGAATCACATGATAGTGGGCGCCCGGAGCGATCTGAATCATCTGATCATCAGATCATGTGAGCAAATCAGCAATCCCCTTTTTAATGCCCAAAAAAATCCCGACTCTCTCTCTCTCCCCCCCCCCTTTTCTCGAGAGTCCCGATCGTGGGAGGCCGGCCGGGGACATCGGGCCGACGGGTAATCTGAAATTTCTAGAGATATTGATGAATCAATGGCTTCTTTGGCTCTATAAACAGAGCCGCCCAACCTGACCTCTCTCTCTCTCTCAACCGTGGAGTGGAGAAGTGGAGAACCTTGGAGCCTTGGAGGCCGGCTGAAAGCCTACACGGACCACGGCTACACCACCGGCTCCCCGGATTCCAAGCTCGCAGTTCATCTCGTCTCCGACATTTTCGGTAACTCCCCCCTCCTCTCCTTTCTTCATTCCTTAAAACTTCACCCGTTTTCTGAGGCGCCGGATGCATCATCATCATGGGACTTGTGGGCCTTGTGAGTTGTGGCTAACATGATCCGTCTGAAATTTTATGCAGGTTTCGAATCACCAAACTTGAGGTATGGGTTGTTGATTTACATTCTTACCTTCTTCGAGAATTATGGTGTTATTTTGTTGAGACTTCCAACTTATAAGGAAAATATCACCAAATAGGGCTGGCAATTTCGGACCCGACACGGCAGACCCGACACGAAGTTAGCGGGTCTGGGTCAGGGCTAAACGGGTTCGGGTCGTAAACGGGTCGACACGAAATACCCGTTTAATAAACGGGTCGGGTCCGGGTTTAGGGTCTGGACACGGTAGACCCGGGAAGTAAACGGGTCGACACGATATCTCATCTTACCATCCTCTCTCTTCTCTAATTTAGCTTCCATTTGATTGCCTTAAAATCTTAGTTGGTATCTGAGATAATTTTTTTATTCCTTTTATCTATTGCAGGTGCGGCAGCCGGCAGAAACTATCAGAGCTTTTCCTTCTCGAAATTAGTGCACATAGGAAATTTTGTGTATGGTAAGTTGGTAACTTAGTCAGAGAAATTAAATTATTTAATATGCATTGCTTAATTTGCTTTAGCCTTTAGGTATTTACATCAGTTATAGATTTATGACTATTTGAATCATCTAGTGACATCTTTAATTCAGTTTTCTTTTAAAGGCATTATTGGATTTCTAAAAATTTGATTCTATATATTGTAGATCAAATATGGTTAAATGAACTACCATAGATTCATTCTTTAAAAGGAAAAGTCAGCAAAGTTCAAACCCTGATTTTGTTTCTTCATCAAATCTTGAAAATTCTTCTCATGATGTTCGACCTGTGAAATCTCCAAGAATTGATTCTACAAGAGTTGATATTGCACTACAAAAAAAACAGTTATTACCGACGGACAATATCCGTCGGTAATATTAATATTCCGTCGGTAATGTTCTATAGCGACGAAAGATATTTCCGTCGCTGGTTGTCGGGAAAAAAGGCGTCGGGGAAAACAACACGACGGACCAAATATTACCGTCGGTAATAATAATTAATACCGACGGTAATATTAAAGCCGTCGGTAATATTTAATCAATTAAAAATTAATATAATATATTTGTACCGACGAAACTAAATAATATGTCGGTAATATATAAGCATTGTACCGACGGTTAGGGTTGTACTGTCGGTAATACTATATATATTACCGACGCATATATATATTGCCCGTCGGCGATAATATATATATTACCGACCGATATTATATATCCGTCGGTAATACTATATATATTACCGACGCATATATATATATATTACTCGTCGGTAATAATAAATATATTACCGACGAATATTATATGCCGTCGGCAAATTATTTATAATTTAAAAAAATAAAAACATTATTACCAACGAAATAAATAATTCCCGTCGGTAATAAGTATGTTTTTTTTTTAATAAATTTACCTAAATAATGTTATTTAATTCCTGTGATTTACAACAATACCACAATATATTACCACAATTTATCAAATATTACCACAATTTATAAAATATTACCGCAAATTTTAAAATATTACCGAAATTAAAAAAAAATTACAGCAAATTATCAAATATTACCACAGTACCCGGCCGACAATTATAGACAAGAACAAAAAATAACCACATATTACAAAATAATATTTAAACAATCCAGAACTGAGAGATGATACATGCCCTATCTCAACCACCCCCGCCCGCCACCAACGCTGGTGCTCTCATCGATCCCCTGACGCCGCCCTATCTCAATCACGCCCGCCCACCACCAATGCTGGTGCTCTCATCGATCCCCTGACGCCGCCCTGCTCCTGCAATTAACATGTATTTGTTAAAAAAATAGTTTATATCTATAACTGAGTCTAAGCGTTAAAAAATGATAAGTTAGCGTGTTTCGGTTTTGAAATAGGTTTGGATTCGATCGGATCGACATCCGATAATTCAAAGTTGGAATTATTCCATATTTCGGACTTGCGAGCGGGTTCTAATTGGATATTTGACCAATTTACGCTCCGATTCACCGATTTAGTGTCTAAGTGTTGGAAAATCATAACTTAGCGTGTTTCGGATATGAAATACGTTTGGATTTGATCCGATCGTCATCGGATCGGCATCCGATAATTCGAAGTTGGAATTATTCCGTATTTCGGACTTGCGAGCGGGTTCTAATTGGATATTTGACCAATTTATGCTCCGATTCACCGATTTAGAGTCTAAGTGTTGGAAAATCATAACTTAGCGTGTTTCGGATATGAAATAGGTTTGGATTCGATCCGATCGTCATCGGATCGGCATCCGATAATTCGAAGTTGGAATTATTCCGTATTTCGGACTTGCGAGCGGGTTCTAATTGGATATTTGACCAATTTACGATTCGATTCACCGATTTAGAGTCTAAGTGTTGGAAAATCATAACTTAGCGTGTTTCGGATATGAAATAGCTAGGTTTGGATTCGATCGGATCGTCATCGGATCGGCATCCGATAATTCGAACTTGGAATTATTCCGTATTTCGGACTTGCGAGCGGGTTCTAATTGGATATTTGTCCAATTTACGCTCTGATTCACCGATTTAGAGTCTAAGTGTTGGAAAATGATAACTTAGCGTGTTTCGGATATGAAATAGGTTTGGATTCGATCCGATCGTCATCGGATCGGCATCCGATAATTCGAAGTTGGAATTATTCCGTATTTCGGACTTGCGAGCGGGTTCTAATTGGATATTTAACCAATTTACGCTCCGATTCACCGATTTAGAGTCTAAGTGTTGGAAAATCATAAGTTAGCGTGTTTCGGATATGAAATAGGTTTGGATTCAATCGGATCGTCATCGGATCGGCATCCGATAATTTGAACTTGGAATTATTCCGTATTTCGGACTTGCGAGCGGGTTCTAATTGGATATTTGACCAATTTACGATTCGATTCACCGATTTAGAGTCTAAGTGTTGGAAAATCATAACTTAGCGTGTTTCGGATATGAAATAGCTAGGTTTGGATTCGATCGAATCGTCATCGGATCGGCATCCGATAATTTGAACTTGGAATTATTCCGTATTTCGGACTTGCGAGCGGGTTCTAATTGGATATTTGACCAATTTACGCTCCGATTCACCGATTTAGAGTCTAAGTGTTGGAAAATCATAACTTAGCGTGTTTCGGATATGAAATAGGTTTGGATTCGATCCGATCGTCATCGGATCGGCATCCGATAATTCGAAGTTGGAATTATTCCGTATTTTGGACTTGCGAGCGGGTTCTAATTGGATATTTGACTAATTTACGCTCCGATTCACCGATTTAGAGTCTAAGTGTTGGAAAATCATAAGTTAGCGTGTTTCGGATATGAAATAGGTTTGGATTCAATCGGATCATCATCGGATCGGCATCCGATAATTCGAACATGGAATTATTCCGTATTTCGGACTTGCGAGCGGGTTCTAATTGGATATTTGACCAATTTACGCTCCGATTCACCGATTTAGAGTCTAAGTGTTGGAAAATCATAACTTAGCGTGTTTCGGATATGAAATAGGTTTGGATTCGATCCGATCGGCATCGGATCGGCATCCGATAATTCGAAGTTGGAATTATTCCGTATTTCGGACTTGCGAGCGGGTTCTAATTGGATATTTGACCAATTTACGATTCGATTCACCGATTTAGAGTCTAAGTGTTGGAAAATCATAAATTAGCGTGTTTCGGATATGAAATAGCTAGGTTTGGATTCGATCGGATCGGCATCCGATAATTCGAACTTGGAATTATTCCGTATTTCGGACTTGCGAGCAAATTCTAATTGGATATTTGACCAATTTACGCTCCGATTCACCGATTTAGAGTCTAAGTGTTGGAAAATCATAACTTAGCGTGTTTCGGATATGAAATAGGTTTGGATTCGATCCGATCGTCATCGGATCGGCATCCGATAATTCAAAGTTGGAATTATTCCGTATTTCAGACTTGCGAGCGGGTTCTAATTGGATATTTAACCAATTTACGATTCGATTCACCGATTTAGAGTCTAAGTGTTGGAAAATCATAACTTAGCGTGTTTCGGATATGAAATAGCTAGGTTTGGATTCGATCGGATCGGCATCCGATAATTCAAACTTGGAATTATTCCGTATTTCGGACTTGCGAGCAAATTCTAATTGGATATTTGACCAATTTACGCTTCGATTCACCGATTTAGACTCTAAGTGTTGGAAAATCATAACGTAGCGTGTTTCGGATATGAAATAGGTTTGGATTCGATCGGATCATCATCGGATCGGCATCCGATAATTCGAAGTTGGAATTATTCCGTATTTCGGACTTGCGAGCGGGTTCTAATTGGATATTTGACCAATTTAGGCTCCGATTCACCGATTTAGAGTCTAAGTGTTGGAAAATCATAACTTAGCGTGTTTCGGATATGAAATAGGTTTGGATTCGATCCGATCGTCATCGGATCGGCATCCGATAATTCGAACTTGGAATTATTCCATATTTCGGACTTGCGAGCGGGTTCTAATTGGATATTTGACCAATTTACGATTCGATTCACCGATTTAGAGTCTAAGTGTTGGAAAATCATAACTTAGCGTCTTTCGGATATGAAATAGCTAGGTTTGGATTCGATCTGATCGTCATCGGATCGGCATCCGATAATTCGAAGTTGGAATTATTCTGTATTTCGGACTTGCGAGCGGGTTCTAATTGGATATTTGACCAATTTACGCTCTGATTCACCGATTTAGAATCTAAGTGTTGGAAAATCATAAGTTAGCGTGTTTCGGATATGAAATAGGTTTGGATTCGATCCGATCATCATCGGATCGGCATCCGATAATTCGAAGTTGGAATTATTCCATATTTCGAACTTGCGAGCGGGTTCTAATTGGATATTTGACCAATTTACGATTCGATTCACCGATTTAGAGTCTAAGTGTTGGAAAATCATAAGTTAGCGTGTTTCGGATATGAAATAGCTAGGTTTGGATTCGATCGGATCGTCATCGGATCGGGCATCCGATAATTCGAACTTAGAATTATTCCGTATTTCGGATTTGCGAGCAAATTCTAATTGGATATTTGACCAATTTACGCTCCGATTCACCGATTTAGAGTCTAAGTGTTGGAAAATCATAACGTAGCGTGTTTCGGATATGAAATAGGTTTGGATTCGATCCGATCGTCATCGGATCGGCATCCGATAATTCAAAGTTGGAATTATTCCGTATTTCGGACTTGCGAGCAGGTTCTAATTGGATATTTGACCAATTTACGATTCGATTCACCGATTTAGAGTCTAAGTGTTGGAAAATCATAACTTAGCGTGTTTCGGATATGAAATAGCTAGGTTTGGATTCGATCGGATCGTCATCGGATCGGCATCCGATAATTCGAACTTGGAATTATTCCGTATTTCGGACTTGCGAGCAAATTCTAATTGGATATTTGACCAATTTACGCTCCGATTCACCGATTTAGAGTCTAAGTGTTGGAAAATCATAACTTAGCGTGTTTCGGATATGAAATAGGTTTGGATTCAATCGGATCGTCATCGGATCGGCATTCGATAATTCGAAGTTGGAATTATTCCGTATTTCGGACTTGCGAGCGGGTTCTAATTGGATATTTGACCAATTTACGCTCCGATTCACCGATTTAGAGTCTAAGTGTTGGAAAATCATAACTTAGCGTGTTTCGGATATGATATAGGTTTGGATTCGATCCGATCGTCATCGGATCGGCATCCGATAATTCGAAGTTGGAATTATTCCGTATTTCGGACTTGCGAGCGGGTTCTAATTGGATATTTGACCAATTTATGATTCGATTTACCGATTTAGAGTCTAAGTGTTGGAAAATCATAAGTTAGCGTGTTGCCATCTGAAACAATTTAATTTACATATGAAACAGTAAGATTTACATATGAAACAATATGAAACAGTTTGATTTATATATGAAACAGTATGATTTACATATGAAACAATATGAACCCGCTCGCAATATGAAACAATATGAAGCAATATGAAACAGTTAGACTCTAAATCGGTTAATCGGATCGTAAATTGGTCAAATATCCAATTAGAACCCGCTCGCAAATCCGAAATATGGAATATAATTCCAAGTTCGAATTATCGGATGCCGATCCGATGACGATCGGATCGAATCCAAACCTATTTCATATCCGAAACACGCTAAGTTATGATTATCCAACACTTAGACTCTAAATCGGTGAATCGGAGCGTAAATTGGTCAAATATCCAATTAGAACCCGCTCGCAAGTCCGAAATACGGAATAATTCCAAGTTCGAATTATCGAATGCCGATCCGATGACGATCGGATCGAATCCAAACCTATTTCATATCCGAAACACGCTAAGTTATGATTTTCCAACACTTAGACTCTAAATCGGTGAATCGGAGCGTAAATTGGTCAAATATCCAATTAGAACCCGCTCGCAAGTCCAAAATACAGAATAATTCCAAGTTCGAATTATCGGATGCCGATCCGATGACGATCCGATCAAATCCAAACCTATTTGATATCTGAAACACGCTAAGTTATGATTTTCCAACACTTAGACTCTAAATCGGTGAATCGGAGCGTAAATTGGTCAAATATCCAATTAGAATTTGCTCGCAAGTCCGAAATACGGAATAATTCCAAGTTTGAATTATCGGATGCCGATCCAATGACGATCCGATCGAATCCAAACCTAGCTATTTCATATCCGAAACACGCTAAGTTATGATTTTCCAACACTTAGACTCTAAATCGGTGAATCGAATCGTAAATTGGTCAAATATCCAATTAGAACCCGCTCGCAAGTCCGAAATACGGAATAATTCCAAGTTCGAATTATCGGATGCCGATCCGATGACGATCGGATCGAATCCAAACCTATTTCATATCCGAAACACGCTAACTTATGATTTTACAACTCTTAGACTCTAAATCGGTGAATCGATCGGATCGTAAATCGGTGAAACGGTATGATTTACATATAAAACGGTATGATTTACATATGAATCGGTGAAACGGTATGATTTACATATGAAACAATATGATATACATATGAAACAATATGATTTATATATGAAACAATTTGATTTAAATATGAAACAATTTGATTTACATACGGTCTAGTCATTTTCTGTCTCATCTCTGTCACTCTCATCGCTTCCCTCTTCTATTATTTGATCTGCATTCGTTGTCCAGTTTATATTGTCGACATCTTCATTTTCGTCGTGCACTGCGTCGACAATGATTATCTCATAATTCTGGTATGCATCCAAATCATCATCGACGACCCCCGCATCCTTGTCTCCCATGTCATAAAAATCTCTGGGTGGTGACCTGACTACAATTTGCCAACCTGGAGAGGTATTATCCGGTGCATAAAATATCTGTTGCGCTTGAAAGGCAAGAATGAATGGATCTTCATATTGGGTATTCAATCTCTTGGCAGTGTTGATGCTGATAAAACCGTATTTGTCGACATTATAACCAGTCCCGCGATTATTAACATCATACCAATCGCATTTGAATAATACGATCCAATTTTGGCCAAGGAATTTAATCTCGAGAATCTCGTTGAGGACGCCGTAGAAGTCGATATTTTCTAATTCTTCTTGCTCACCGTTGACGACAACCCCACTATTTTGGGTTCTTCGTGATTTTTCACTATCTTTCGTCCGAAATCTATAACCGTTCACGATATAACCATCGTACGATATTGCATCTTGCAAAGGACTACAAGATAAGCGCCAGAGATCCTCATTCATCAGCGGATCGTGGTTGTCGTGCAGCTCCTGTGCCTATAATAACCACACGACATTTATAATATGAACACATAATTATTGTTCGGTAATGGATGTCAATGAAATTCAGTAATGATGTGAATACTTATGTATTTCTCGAACCACGATGGGAATTCATGATCATGAATTTGGGGAGTATTTCGAGTACCCCGATTATTAATGATGGCTTTATGCTTCCTGTTTTATCGGTTATGAATTAGATTATAATTAGCACATATACTTAATGAATGGACTGAAAGAATGAGTAAATGATCGTAAAATGCTTACTCAATGAATGGACACACTTCATCACATTGGCGCAACACATACATATGTGCCTGTTGAATCTCATCTACAGACAATCGACGGGTTTTGCCTCCTCCTACAGGTCTACCCATTTCGGCAAATATAGACAGACCCCCATCGAAGTCTATTGGACCACCGTCATAGTTCCGCTCAAGTTGATTGAATCGCGTGTCTATACCATGTAGGTATCTTGAGCAGAATGTTAGACATTCTTCTGCTAGGTATCCTTCAGCAATTGATCCCTCCGGACGACTTTTATTACGAACATATGATTTCAATGTTCGCAAGTACCTAATTTGAGGAAAAAATATTTGGATGAATATATCAAGAACGATCAAATACATTGTGCGAATGAGACGAGACGATTACCTCTCGATAAAATACATCCATCGGTAATGAACTGGGCCGCCGAGTTTGGCCTCATTTGCCAAGTGAACGGTCAAATGCACCATGACATCAAAGAAGAAAGGTGGAAATATCATCTCTAACTTGCACAATGTGAGCGCAATATCCCTCTCCATCTGTTCAAGTTGGTCCACTCTAAGTACCTTCGAGCACAACTGTCTGAAAAAAGTGCTGAGCTCAATTAACGGACCGGACACCTGTTCAGTTAAATTCCCACGTATAGCAAGAGATAACAATCGCTACATAAGAACATGACAATCGTGGCTCTTTAATCCAGACAACTTCCGGCCGTTCTCTTGCACGCATCGTGCGATATTCGAAGAATAACCGTCTTGCGTTTTCACAGACCGTAGGAATGCACATAAGGCTGCCTTTTGCTGTGAGCTCATGGTGTAGCATGCAACTAGCAACACATACTTATCCCCAATCTCTTGAGGATGAAGTGATTTTCGGATGCCCAACTCCTTAAGATCGAGACGAGATTTAAGATTATCCTTCGTCTTACCGTCGAGATTCAGCAGTGTTCCTATAATGTTGTCACACACATTTTTCTCGATATGCATGACATCCAAGTTATGCCGCAAGAGTAGGCTGCTCCAGTACGGTAGTTTAAAGAAAATACTCTTCTTCTTCCAGTTATGCTCACGCGTAGAATCTTCATGCGTTCTCTTCTTTTTACCTTTTCCAAGTGCCACGACATCAAGCTGATCCAATTCGCACAAGACTTCTACCCCCAAAAGCTGCTCCGGGGCCTTTGCAAGTTCCTTCTTGCCGTTGAAAGCTCTTTTGTTCTGCCTCCACTTATGGTCGTCACCAAGGAATCTTCGATGGCCCATATAACAGAACTTGCCTCCGTTCTTCAACCGTAATAAATCTGTCTCCTTATTGCATGTAGGGCACGCCAATTTTCCTTTAGTACTCCACCCGGATAAGTTGGCATATGCAGGAAAATCGTTGATGGTCCATAGAAGTGCCGCATGCATCCGAAAATTCTGGCGCAACGAGGCATCATACGTATCGGCCCCAACTTCCCATAACTCGTTCAACTCCTCAATCAACGGCTGCAAGTAAACGTCAATATCATTACCAGGCGACCTGGGTCCGGGAATGAGCAAGGAGAGCATTGTGTATGGCTTTTTTAAGCACATCTAGGGAGGCAAATTGTATGGAACTAGGACAACTGGCCAAATGCTGTACGACACACTCATATTCCCAAAGGGATTGAAGCCATCGCTAGCAAGCCCTAACCTGACGTTGCGAACTTCACATGCGAATTCAGGATAGGTATGATCAAAATCTTTCCACGTCAGAGAGTCGGCCGGATGTCTCATAATCCCGTCATCTGTACGTTCTCGTGCATGCCACCTCATGTGCTCAGCAGTCTTCGATGACATAAACAACCTCTGAAGCCTGTCCCTGAGCGGGAAGTATAGGAGAACCTTTGCAGATACATTTTTCTTCCTTCGACTGGTACTAGACTCGGCATCCGTCTCTTTATATCTCGTTGCTCCGCATATGTGGCATGACCGCGCATGTTCGTACTCTTTCCGGTACAACATACAATTGTTCACGCATGCATCAATTTTCTCATAACCCAGACAGAGATCTTTAATTGTCTTCTTCGCCTCGTAGAATGATTTCGGTACTGTCTCACCCATACGAAAAGCCTCTTTCAGCAACTCTACCAACATATTAAATGACTTATTACTCCAACCATTGAGGCACTTCAAATGAAGAAGCTTTACAGTGAAAGAGAGTTTTGAAAACTTCTCACACCCCGGGTATAGAGGTTGTTCGGCATCTTTAAGCAATCTGTAGAACTTGTCCGCTTCGATATTGGGCTGATCACCTGACGGTGTTTCCGTGCCTATTCCACCTTGCAAATCATGTATTATACCCTGCATGTCATCGTCATCGTCTGTATTAATATTATCATCAGCGATCACTGTGTTTGAAGTTTCACCGTGAGCTGCCATGGGGACTGCATCTAGCTCCTCACCGTGTGAGAACCAACGGGTATAGGTAATGTCAATGCCACGCATTATCAGATCAACCTCATATTCCTCTCGAACCTTCCTAATCACCCTTCCGCAGTCTATACAGGGACACACAATTTTTCCATCAAGCGGTGCAAGACGCTCAAATGCAAAATCCAGAAATTTCCTGACTCCTTCTCTGTACTCTTGGCTCATGCGATTCGAATTACGCATCCAACTCTTATCGATCGAAGACATCTTCGTCTATCTGGCTATACAACACCTGACATATAATTTCAAACAATGTTATAAGACTCCGCACAATTTCGGTTTCGGTTCCCGGGTATGGAACACCGAACCAAAACTTCTATAGACTATCCACATCCCTAATGGATGAGTGTATTATGATGAGTAGACTAGTCACATAGTAAACCTAGGGTTGCTGGCCAGCATTTGAACTGCTGATAGTTCGAATGCTAGGCATAGCACCAAAGTTATGCGACAGTAAGTCAACAAGTCAGGGAGCCTCATCAAGTAAACACTTGGGGTCTGACGGTTCTCTCTGTCGCTCGAGTAGATTTATGGCTTTAGCATACCTCATATCACACCGAACCGACAAAAACCGACCATTTCGGTTTCGGTTTTGATTTTTCGTAAATCGAAAAAAATATAACCGACAAAACCCACACCGAAACCGACCGACAAAACCGACGCTCACCCTAGTCTAAAAACTACATTTTGCCCCCCATTCCCCCATTCAATTCAGTTTTGATAGGATAAAAATCAATGTTTTAAAACACGAAAACTCGACTCGACTCGAAACCTTAATGAGTCGAGTAGACACGACAACTCGGCTAAAACCCGACAAAACTCGAGTCGGATCGAAACTCAGCCGAGTCGGATCGAAACTCGAGTTTTGGACCGAGTCGGATTGAAACTCAGCCGAGTCGAGTCGACTCGGCCGAGTTTCGAGTCGACTCGGCGAGTTTTAAAACAGTGTAAAAATTACCAAATGAGGGAATTAACCACAATATATTACCACAAATATATTACCACAAATTATGGTATTGTTGTAAATCACAATATATTACCACAAGATAAAAATTACCACAATAAATTACCTAATAAAAATTACCACAATATATTACCTAACTAAATTACCACAATATATTACCACAATACCACACTATATTTAATTCCTGTGATTTTACCTAAATAAAAATTACCACAATATATTACCATAAATTAACCGAAGGGGGAAAGGGAGGAGGAGGAGGAGCTCACCAGCGATGGTCGGCAGGCCTCGAGAAGGAGGAGGATGGGTGTCGCAGTCGGTGGCGCGAGAAAGCGGAGGGGTGGCCGGAGGTGCAAGGGAGGGGATGGGTGGCCGGCCGGAGGGGGGGTTTAGATCGAGAGAGAGAGAGACAGGTGAGGGGAGGAAGTAGAGAGAGAGAGAGAGAGAGAGAGAGAGAGAGAGAGGGAAGGCTAGGGAGGCCGGGGAGGGGGGGAGGAGGCCGGGGAGAGAGAGAGAGGGCCGGGAGGCCGGGGAGGGGCGGAGGTCGGGAGGGGGATGGGTGGCCGGGAGGGGGATGGGTGGCCGGAGGGGATCGCGGGGCTGCCGGAGGGGGACGGGGTCGCCGGGGGGTCGGGTCGGTGAGAGAGAGAGAAAGAGATTGAGAGAGGGGCGCGTGCCGGAGTCGAAACACAAAAAGAAAAGGGTGCAGGCTGCGGTGTTTAAGTTAGGTGTTTTTACCGACGGAACTATAATTTCTGTCGGTATAATTACTTTATACCGACGGTATAATAATATCCGTCGGTAAAAATCAGCGACGAAACTCAGGGTTCCATTTTTTCCAGAGGCTCGGGTTTTCACCCTGAGTTTCGTCAGGACACTTTTACCGACGGATATTTAATTACCGTCGGTATCGTACCGACGAACATATAATTTCTGTCGGTATAATTAGTTATGCCGACGGAAATATAAAGTCCGTCGGTAAAAACCGCCGACGAAACTCAGTGTTCCATTTTTTCCCAGAGGCTCGGTTTTCACCCTGAGTTTCATCGGGACAATTTTACCGACGGATATTTAATTACCGTCGGTATCGTATCGACGGCCATATAATCTCCGTCGGTATAATTATTTATGCCGACGGAAATATAAATACCGTCGGTAATAATCTCCGACGAAACTCAGGGTTCCATTTTTTCCCAGAGGCTTAGTTTTTACCCTGAGTTCCGTCGTGACATTTTACCGATGGTATTTATGTAGCAGTCGAGATAAAGTATATTACCGACGGTACATATATGTACCGTCGGTATAAATAATGTTATCGACGAATAATATTGGACCGTCGGTAATAAATGTGCAAAAAAAATTAAAAAAATTGAAGTTATAATACCGACGGATATTATTGTCACCGTCGGTAAAAAGTGTATTATTACCGACGGTGATAAAAATGTTCGTCGGTAAAGACCCTTTTTCTTGTAGTGTTGTTTCTGAACATGATCCTTCAACTGATGATGTCAATCCTTCTAAATCTTTGAGAATTGATTCTGGTGGAGTTGATGCTAATTCGCTAGAACGAGATCCAGGACTGCGTCGTCCAATCTGGGATTACCCTCGTGATGAGAGAGATGAAGTTCGTCGTGCTTATATCAGAGTCGGACTCTATCAACATATATTATTGGAATACCCACTTTCTGGATCAGAGAGACATCCTCACCGATTTCAATAGTCTTGGTTCAAAATATTTCCATCATGGTTAGAGTATTCACCTACCAAGGATGCAGCTTATTGTTTGCCGTGCTATCTTTTTAGTAAAAAGTCAGTTGGACATCTGGGATCAACTGCATTTACTATTGAAGGATTTCGTAATTGGAAGAAAGTAAATGATGGAAAAAATTGTGCCTCCTTAGGCCATATGGGAAAGGATCATAACACATCACATAATGCAGCTGAACAAGCTTCTAAGGATCTTATTCTTCAATCCCAACATATTAAGAAGATATTTCACAAACAAAGTTCTATACAAATTGCAAATAATAGATTGCAACTTAAGACATCAATAGATGCAGTCCGATGGTTAACTTTTCAAGCATGTGCTTTTAGGGGGCATGACGAAGGATCAAATTCTAAAAATCGTGGTAATTTTATTGAAATAATTAAAATTTTAGCATCTTATAATGAGGAGGTTGATGGAGTTGTAATGCAGAATGCTCCTGGAAATGCGAAGTATATATCGCCAAAAATTCAGAAGGAAATTCTACATATTTTTTCGAATAAAGTGCGAAGTTCAATTCGTGAGGAAATTGGTGATGCAAAGTTTTGCCTCATTGTTGATGAAGCTCAGGATGAGTTTAAAATAGAACAGATGGCTCTTGTTTTGAGATTTGTTGATAGAGCTGGTTTTGTGCAAGAGCGATTTTTTGATCTTGTTCATGTGTCAGATACTACATCATTGACTCTGAAAAATGAGATCTTATATGTTCTTTCTCACCATAATCTTAGTCTTGAAAATATTCGGGGCCAGGGATATGATGAGGCTAGTAATATGCGCGGCGAATGAAATGGATTGCAAGCTTTGTTTTTACAAGAATATTCATATGCATATTATATTCACTGTTTCGTGCATCGTTTGCAACTTGCATTAGTTGCAGCATCCAGAGAAGTTATTTCTATACATCAATTTTTTTCTAAATTGATATTTATCGTAAACATTGTTGGTGTATCTTGCAAACGTCATGATGAACTACAAACTGCACAAGCTGCTGAAATATCACGTTTGCTGGCTATTGATGAACTTGAATTTGGAAGAGGCCTTAATCAAATTGGTACTTTACAGCGGGCTGGAGATACTCGATGGGGTTCCCATTTAAGTTCTATTTGCAGCTTATTGAAAATGTTTAATGCAACATGTTTAGTTCTGAAAAATATCATAAAGGATGGATCAACATATTCATAACGTGGTGATGCAGATACCACTTATGATGCAATGACATCTTTTGAGTTCATCTTTGTACTACATCTTATGAGAGAAATTATGGGAATTACTGATGATCTATGCCAAGCTCTACAGCGTCAGTCTCAAGATATTCTTAATGCCATGAATTTGGTCTCTACTACAAAATCACTTATTCATAAATTAAGAGATGATGGTTGGAATTCTATGCTTGAGAAGGTAGAATCATTTTGTAAAGTGCACAACATTGAAATTCCTGATTTGAATGCTCGCTATACTGCTGGTCGAGATCGGGCACATAATAAAAAAGATCACATTACAGTTGAGCATCATTATCGAGTGGAAATATTTTTTGCTGCAGTAGATTCACAATTGCAAGAGTTGAATAGCAGATTCAATGAGCACATAATGGAACTTATCGTACTCAGCTCATCCTTAGATCTGAAAGATCGCTATAGGTTGTTCAAAATTGACGATATTTGCAATCTAGTGGATAAATTCTATCCTCAAGACTTCAGTGAGTCTGAGAGAAATCATTTGATATTCCAGTTACAACATTATGAGCAAGATGTACCTTACCATCCAGATCTACAAAAGCTAACGACGATTGCTGAACTTTGTCAAGGATTGGCAAAAACAAAAAAATAAAAAATCTACCCTCTCATTGATCGATTGCTGCGCTTGGTATTGACTCTTTCAGTTTCGACAGCAACCACAGAATGAGCATTCTCGGCCATGAATATTGTGAAAATTAAGCTTCGAAATAAAATGGAGGATGAATTTCTGAGAGATTATTTGATTGTTTATATTGAGAAGGAAATTGCAGATAAGTTTAGTACAAACTCGATTATCGATGATTTCAATTGTATGAAAGAACGTCGAGCACAGCTTCAATAAAATTGTGGTATATTTTCTTAATAGTTTTTTTTCATAATTTTAGTTTATATCTTGTCAATTATAGTCATTCGATAATTTTTTTTTGGCCCCCCCAAGGGGGAAATCCTGGTTCCGCCCCTGGTTGCAGCGGCTTGTTAAAGTCTTCCCTCGTCCGAATCATCGCAGTTATCCATTTTCCAACGTTGTTCTTCAGACAGGCCTCCAAACGAGCTGTACAGTCTCCATCAGATCGTCGTGAGAATATCCACGGCTTGGTCATGAAGTTCTTGAGCTGATTGCATTGAAAACCGGATCAATTTCCTGAAAAACACACATGAAATGACACTTATCAGATTCAAATACGATTATCGATAAAGGAATAATTTGGACTATTGGGATCCGTATTTTTCATGCATGCAATGTATGAAAGCGAACCAATATGTCGTTGGGTTCGTATGAAAGTCTACTATATCGTGGTGCAAAGAAACTCATGCAGTTTACGTGTATTATGAAAGTTTTACGTAGTAAAGTGACGCTATGTGCATGATAAAGAAGGGATAATTCGCACCAAATGGACGCTCAACAGGTCTTCCCGGGTCTACCGTGTCCAGACCCTAAACCCGGACCCGACCCGTTTATTAAACGGGTCTATCATGTCAACCTGTGTTTACGACCCAAAACCGTTTAGCCCTGACCCAGACCCGCTAACTTTGCATCGGGTCCGAAATTACCAGCCCTAGTCATAGGTCTTGCTCTTCAGCTCTCACCACCAATCTCGTGTTCCGAAAATCTGTTTTCTATTTTTTTCTACCCAGAGCTTGGATTAGGACTTGTCAGCGTTACAGACATTGAGGATTGTAGATTATGCGATTTCACCGTCGGATCTTTCAGATACAATGATTCAATTGTTGGATCTGCTTGATGTTGTGTTTCTACCGTTGGATTTGTTGGATGGTGGGTTTCTGTGATCGGGATTAGCTCGCATGGGTCATGCTAGGTCGGATGTCAAAGATTTTTTACTGGTTTTTTTTTTTGTTTTTTGTTTTAGTTTATGTAATGGAAAGTCGTGATTTAAGTGGGTTATTGTGTGTACCTTGCTAAATGTAGAAAGAAGAGCATACCAGGGGGAGTCGATCATCAGAGGGAGTCGATCGGCCAGTCGATCCATAGGAGTTGACCGACCAGTCGACCCATGGGAGTCGATCAGCCAGTCGACAAGAAGGAGTCGTGTAACATCCGCCCCAAACATACAAGATATTGTCCGCTTTGCCCGTGCCCGCACGAGAACTTTCCAGGGAGGTCACCCATCCTAGAACTGCTCTCGCCCGAGCACGCTTAACTACGGAGTTCTTACGAAATCCGTAGCGGTACACGGTTTTAAAACACGTCTTCTATGTTTGGGAGGGAAAATTATATAAGTAGCTCAGAATCTCCTTCTCTCCAGGCGATGTGGGACTAACTCATGGTCTTGTACACCTCACCTCACCTCACCTTATTCATCTTAGCATCACAGCCTCAGGATTCTTGGCACTTGGCCTATTGGATATTGGTCGTCACAATCCACCCCCCTTAGGGCTACACGTCCTCGTGTAGGGGTAGACCCCCCCCCCCATCCTGAGGAGAACCGGCTCTGATACCATTTTGTATCAAAAATTCTTATTATATTAGATTTAAATTATTAATATTTTTGGGATGTTACAAGTCGACCAGCTAGATGACCAGAAGAAGTCGATTGACCAGTTGACTCACGAGAGTTGACCGACCGGGCAACTTACGCGAGTCGACCGATCAGTCATGATACAAAATAATCAGCGAGGATCCCGCCTTTGTTGGCCCAAGGCAGCGCCGCTATGCACGCAAAGTGTTGGTTCAAAAATCACACACCAAGATTGTTCGTTAGCTATTCCCGAAAATCTCGGCCGAGAGGCGATAACAGGAGGACAACCCACATCCTGAGATTCCTGATCGACCAATAAGGCAAGAAGTATCCTCAGCCATAATTAGCAAGTGCCTGCAAGGTGACACGTTACCCACTCGCGAGGCGGTTATGCAGATCACAGGACCACACCATCAATCCCTTCATGCTCGAAGTACCCCAGCTGTCACCTCGAGACACTATAAAAGGGGGGTCTAACCCCTCAGAAGAACGAGGCTGAGTAGGGGAAGGGAAAGTGCTTTTTTTAAAAAAAAGTGGGCCGGGGAAATGCTGCCCATTGCTTTCCGAAATTTTCGAAGCTAGAGAGAGAGGCAGGCCAGTAATTGGGAGATCAGACCATTCTAGGTGTACGTAGGTCTGGGTGAGAGTTTGTAACTTGTTCGGTTCAATAGTGCATTTCTCACCCTGGCCCGTGTTTTTTTTCCTTCAACGTTGAGCAAGGGTTTTTCACGTAAACCCGATCTACTTCGTTCTTTGGATTGTTAGATTGTTCCTTCCAATTGAGTCGCCTCAAACCAAAAAACCCCCCACAATTATGTTTCCCCCATCCATCGTTCCAGCTGTCGTCTTCCCGTGCAGGTGCGCTTCTCTTGTCCCTCTTTCTCTTTATTTTGATTTTGGTCCTCATGAGAGAGATGACTAGGGAGTTAAAGGTGTTCGAGGTGAGGGGGGAGATTCGTCTCCTCCCGAAGACCCTCCTCCCGAGCCAAAGGGAGATGAGGGGCAGGAGAAGGTGCCTGAGCAGGCCCCTATCCCAGTCCCTGCTGTGAAGACCCTTATCCCCAAGGGAAAAGGAAGTGATTGTGGGAATGATCTTGCCCAACCCCAACACGGAGGCTCTGCTGGTAGGGGTAAGTTCCATCTCTTATCTTATTTCTGTCTGTTAGGATTGCTGTGTTCTAAGCTTGTAAAACTTTAAGTTTTAGTCTAATAAAGATTGATAGTTATTAATATATATGAGATGCATATAGGTGCGTAACATAGTTACGTGTTCTTTAGAGAACAGAGAGCCATGGTTATATGGTAGTCCACTGAGTTGAAGATTAAGTGGATTGGTCCCGTATAACCTAAATATGTTCGCAGCTATGATCAGGTTGGTCGCCTCATCATGATAAGCTGTTGGCGATGACAGTTCATGGGATGTCTTCACCATGGTCATCACCAGGCACAGTGTCTGTGGCTGAACGGAACTAACACGATGTACAGATCAGTGAGCAGACACTGGTACACTAAGCCGTGTTTCTGCTTAGGGTAAAACGGTCCTAAACCCTGAGGAACCACGACTGATGGACTAACCAGTTGCGTGGTGCTTTGGCACACCAATGTGTGAGGGTCCATATGCAGTGATCCAAAACCACGGTGTACTGGGTTACCCGGCTGGCGTTGCATTAGCGTGTCGCTCCTGCAGGCCATCCACACCCCTGATGGGAGGTGCGTTCCTTGGTGTGACTTACACTGTACCAAACCCAGGCCTGGTGGTCATCAGTTTGACTGTTGACCGGGTTCGATTACTCGACGAGGTAATCAGAGGTACAATGTATAGGTCAACCTGGAAGGAACCAAGTCATATGATCATTCGAGTCTGACGGTAGTCTTCACCGCTCGAAGTGAATCATGGCATCAAGTGGAGGGACAGCGGGTTTACCACTACTAATCGGAGAGCAGGGGTATGATGGAGAACATAGTAAGTCTGGGTGAATTAGAGTGCAGCCTGCGTCACACTCTGGGTGGCTACGCAGGTTAACTCGAGCTCAGAGGATCGATGATACACTCGGGTAGTGTGTCGATCGAGCTTGAGTTGGAAGCCATGAACCCCGGTCCCTGATGGCTCCACCTTATCAACATTATGTACGGTTCTTGAACCGTCTCCTCGGAACACCATAAGCATTAGGAGGAAGAAAGAAGTATACGCTCCGTGTGTGCTTGGCACTAGAGCACGGTAGATGCGTAACTACATACGAGTACTAAGGGTTGAGCCCGAGACTAGTGCAGAGTCGCATGTAGTAATCCCTAGCCATAAGTGAACTTCGCTGCATAGGTGCGATGCACCGGGGTATGTTGCGAGTTGACTAGTTGACTTTGCTAGAGGCACCCTCCGGTGGCCTCAGTTAATAGTAGGTAACTAGTAAAGATCACTTAGGAAGTGGCCGCTAGGTATCGCACGCTAGAAATGGTCAAAATAAGGCGTCGGGGCGTTTTGGTAAAAACCTCACTCTGCCGGACCTCACTGTTGGCCGACCCTAGTAGTGAGGCACCTTGCTAGGGCCGGCCCTATGATGTAGGGATAAGAATCCCTCATCTATAGGTCCGGCCATATAGATAGGGATGGGGCGATAAAAACGGATAAAGTCGAGCCCTAAAAAGTGGGAAAACGGATAAATACACAGAGAGATAAAAAGGAGATAATGGAGAGATAATGAGAGGGGGTCATTATCCCCTTGGATCCTTATCCAAGGGGGTTGGCCGGCCCTATAAAAGGACCTATGGGGCACCGGCCCCATGTACTAGAAAATCTGAACCCCCCCTCCTATCATCTCTCTAGTTCTCTCCCGTTTCATCTCCCGTTTCCCGCTTGCTACTTCGTCTTCCTCGCGTGGAGTTCTGAAGAAGGAGAAGGGTCGTTCTTCGGAGGCACTCAGAGATCCGAGAGCGACGTTCCGTGCATCGTGTAAGATCGGGTGAACAAGAAGGCAACATCTCCATTCGTACCATCGGCATCTTCGCGAACGATCTTTCGTCTCCATCGACAAAGAAGACAATTCTCCGCGGTTAAAAGATCCGTACGAAAGGTATGTGTAATCTAACATGTAGATCTAGCGAGCATTATGATTTGCATGCATGCTAGTTAATCATTACGCTAGATTGCCGTTAGGGGTTTTCGATTCTCGTGCATACACATGCACACATATGTAGATTAGTTTCTATGAAAATTAAATAGTGTAACGTGCACCATGAACGGTCTTTCAACCGCCAAATCGCTTCCGCTGCGAGCCTCTGACCCGAATTAACTTCCAACAATCGGTATCAGAGCCGCATTAGTGGTGTGTGTTTCACGTTTTTTCATGAAACTAACATGTGTGCGCATTATGAATGCGTGAGATCATCGGGGTTCTTACGCTTAGATCATGCATATGTATAGATTGTGCTTGTTCTATTAATCATTCTTGCAGGGCGCCGCTATAAAAATATAGATCTATGCTTTGTGCTTGCTACCGGGGGTCGGACCCCGAGTTAGCAAATGTCTGGATTTGCTTTCTATGTGTGGATTTGTAATTGAGCCGTAGATTGGGCGAGTGATGGGGGTTGACCATCCTCGGTTTCCCATGGCCTTTTATTCTAGGTGTGTTTTCTCTTCTTTCTAGGAAATTGTGTATGAGCGAGCACTTGCTCGAAGCGTACTAGAATTTTCGGTTACAGATCGAGAAGAAAGATGTGCCAAAGAAATCCACCATCGGGAGCGGAAGCGGAACCCTGGAGGATGAAGACGATCCGGCAAAGTGTTCGCGAGCGCGACGAAGAAGCCGGACCGAGGAACCTTGCGAAGAAAGCTAGAGGCCTGCGCTGTGCAAATTAGGTTCAGGGGTCGGACCCTGAACTTAATTCAGTTTTAATGGTTGCTTTCTTTAATTAGTTCTTTATGCTTCATATCGAACCCCGATGAGATAATATGATTATCAGTTTTCAGAGGGATGCCTTTCCCCTCCGGTCCAAGCGACTGTTTGAGGTTAGGATCCCGCTAGATGACGCCTATTATTTAGTTGACTTTTGATGTTAGTGGGATCCCATCACATATGGTTATGCCACCATTAGGAGAGCACCCGACTAGTCGGGTGTGCCTATTTGGCCAGCATCGAAATCAAAGATGAGATGGAGATCCATTGAACATCAATTGTCAAATCTATAATCAAGGCGCCATGACTAGTGGGAGTCCTTTCCAGTGAGTCTGACTCTAGGATTAGCTCCAGAGCATTAGCGTGATAACCAATTTTGCAAAGCATCGATATTCTTGGAATATGTAATGTGACCCTTGAATGGAGAAATCCACTTGAGGCAGGGACTATGATATTCCGAGAGTGATTAATGCTAGGCGAAGGGCTTGAACGCTAGTGGGAGCATGGTGTGACCAGGGTCTAGTATTTAGGAGGTCGCTACCTTTGCATTTGCATAAATTCATACTCGCAAAATAACCCTCAGAATTATAAGGGATGCAAGAGAGGATATTTATAATATCCTCTGGCCTCCACGGCCAGTCATTTTGTGTTTGGGTGGGGATGCATAACTTCACACCCCCTAGGGTGGGAGCTGTGTGTTTCCATGCCAAATTACTTAATGACCTCCCTGAGGATATGGCGATTACGGGGCCAGGAGAGAAGGGCTTTTCATCCCACCCTAGTGGGGGCCGCATGAACTCCCGTGTCGTAATTGCTTAGGCCGTGGGTAAGCATCCTAAGTACACGTGAGGTATTCGTTGCGAAGACAACGGTGATCACGTGGTACTGGCCAAAATATAACCATGGTCCATCACAGCCCTTAGTTGGCAGATTTGGATAGGGTCAAGGAAAAGGCCCGTGTAAGCGGATTGACGCTGTATGATGCCCCCTAGGGCAGGTACAGTCGATTCCGAGATCTTACATACATGGTTAATTAATCCATGGTAATGACTTCGCTTGAGGGTAGCGTTGACATATGGATATAATTAGCTTGTTTTAAAAATCCATAAAATAAGTTTTTTAATGCATACTCATTATTCAATCTTTATTTTCAGATGACTAAGTTAGACCCCCTGTCCGCTATCCTAAATGACCACAAACTTACCGGTCCCAACTATGAGGACTGGAAGCGCAACCTGTACCTGGTCCTAAGGATTGGGAAACATATGACAGCCCTTAATGACCCTGAGCCAGATTTGCCAGGACCCAATACCACAGAGGCACAGTTAAAGGCATTCACTGACTGGAAGGAATCTAATGAGATATGTAAATGCTATATTATAGCATCCTTGCAAACAACTCTGCAGAAGCAAGTCGAGGAGATGCCCGACGCTTCTGACATGATGTTGTACTTGAAGGAGATGTTTGAAGGTCACAATCGCGTTACGCGATACCTTACCATCAAGAAACTCGTCGGCACTAAGATGTTCAATGGGACGCTGGTTCGGGAACACATAATGAAAATGTTTGGGTTCCAGAACGAACTAGCTACCATGGACATTGTGCTAGAAGGCGAGGTGATGACAGACATCTTCCTCTCGCCACTGTCTGGAGCCTTTGAAGGCTTTGTCACCAACTTTAATTTGAACAAGTTGGCTATGACAAATGCAGAGCTTCTGGGAGCTCTCCAGGCAGCTGAGGATGGCTTCAAGCAGAAGGGCGAAGCACTTCACGTGCAACGCAGATCCTTCAAGAAGCCTGGTAAACCTTAGGGCAAGAAACATAAAAAGAAACCTAAGTCACTGCCTGTGCAGGACTCTACTGGGGCCTCTGGGTCTGGAGAATCAAAGAAACCGAGCACGAAGTGCTTCCGGTGTGGCCAGAAGGGTCATTGGAAGAAGGACTGCAAGAAGCCTCAGAATGCTGGTGAAGGTAATCTGCAACTCTTAGTTATTGAATCATTTCTTTCAAGTAATAGTACTTTTGCTAGTTGGATTGTGGATTCTGGATCCACTAACCATGCCTGTAACTCTCTTCAGGGGTTTCGGGAAAGCAGAAGATTGCTTGATGGAGAGGTGACCTTGAGCATAGGAACTGAGGCCGTGGCTGCTGCTGAAGCTATTGGAGACGTTAATCTTAGTTTTTCAAATAATAAGACTTTGACTCTTAGAGATATCTTTTATGTACCGTCCTTGAGACGTAACTTAATTTCTGTTTCTTCTTTAGTTAATAAAGGTTATTCAGTTTATTTTGATGCTTCTGGTGTGTCGTTTAAACTGAATGGAACTTTTATAATAAGAGGAATGGTTCAGAATCATCTCTATGTTGTAAGTCCTAAATTTGAAAAAGATAACATAATAACTTCAGCATTTAATGTTAATTCATCTAAGCGTAAGAATCCTTCGGAAAATTTAACCCACCTGTGGCACTTACGACTTGGGCATATTGCCTTAGACAGGATCCATAGAATGGTGAAGGCCGGGCTTCTGGAAACAGATCCTACGGAGATCCTTCCCACCTGTGAATCCTGCCTGGAAGGCAAGATGACCAAGAGGTCCTTTAAAGGCAAAGGAGTAAGAGCCACTGAGGTATTAGAGTTAATCCATTCAGATGTGTGTGGACCCATGAACGTCAAGGCGATAGGAGGCCATGAGTACTTCATCACTTTCATTGATGATTACTCAAGATATGGTTACATTTACCTGATGCATCGGAAGTCGGAATCCTTTGACATGTTCAAAGAGTTCAGGGCTGAAGTAGAAAAGCAGACAGGTAAATATATAAAAAACCTTCGATCTGATCGAGGAGGTGAATACCTATCTGACGAGTTCCTAGGGTATTTGGTGGAGCATGGAATAAAATCCCAGTTAACTGCTCCAGGTACCCCACAACAGAATGGAGTTTCCAAGAGAAGGAATCGAACCTTGTTGGACATGGTTCGTAGCATGATGAGTTACGCCAGTTTACCAATGACCTTTTGGGGATATGCCCTACAAACAGCAGTTTATATTCTGAATCACGTTCCGTCTAATTCAGTGCCTCAGACCCCTAGAGAACTGTGGTCAAAGCGAAAGCCATTGCTACAGCATTTCAGAATATGGGGATGCCTTGCACATGTGCGAAGGGATAAGAGGGAAAAGATGGAATCTAAAACCAGAGTATGCTTATTTGTAGGGTATTCTAAGGAGACCAAAGGTGGTCTATTTTATGATCCTGAGGAAAAGAAGGTGATCGTTTCTACGAACGCCTATTTCCTAGAACAGGATTATATTGTGGACCACAAACCTACTAGTAAGGTAGTTCTGGATGAACTGCTGGGTACTAGTTCAGATAGCGCATCCGAAAGCATAGTGGGAGCTGACATTACAGATAATAATGTACCAGATACTGTAGAAGCTGTTAATCCTGTAACACCACCACCACCTCGTCACAGTGGGAGAAACATCAGAGCTCCTGACAGATACTATGGAGAAACCTTATTGGTTGATCCAGAGGGTCAGGAGGATGACCCACTGAGCTACGATGAGGCAGTGGGAGCTTCTGACAGCTCTGACTAGCAAAAGGCTATGGAGGCAGAAATTGCATCAATGTCCCATAACGCTGTCTGGACTCTTGTTACACCATCATCCAATATTAAACCTATTGGGTGTAAGTGGGTGTATAAAAGGAAGAGAGGATCTGATGGATCAATTGAGACTTATAAAGCTAGATTAATTGCCAAGGGTTATACCCAGAGAGAAGGAATCGACTTTGACGAAACCTTCTCGCCGGTAGCTATGATAAAGTCTATTCGGATCCTCCTATCCATTGCAGCCCATTATGACTGGGAGATCTGGCAAATGGATGTCAAGACAGCATTCCTTAACGGGAATTTGGAAGAAGACATTTATATGATGCAGCCACCAGGTTTTGAGTCAGAGGGTCAGGAACATCTAGTTTGCAAGTTGCAGAAGTCCATTTATAGACTAAAGCAAGCATCTAGAAGTTGGAACATCCGTTTTGATCAGGCAATCCAGTCATATGGATTTACTCAAAACGAGGATGAACCATGTGTATACAAGAGGAGTGATAAGACTACAGTGATATATTTGATACTTTACGTAGACGATATTCTACTCATTGAGAATGATGTAGGAACATTGTCAACGGTAAAGGTCTGGTTGTCAACACAGTTTGATATGAAAGACCTAGGTGAAGCGAGTTATGTTTTGGGGATCAAGGTAACACGTGATCGCCAGAACAGGATTCTCTCGCTATCACAGGCTGCGTATATAGATAAGGTTATGGCTAGATTTGACATGCAAAACTCCAAGAAGGGTTTTGTGCTATTTAGACATGGCATAAAACTGTCTAAGGATCAATGTCCTAAGACACCTGAGGAGAGAGCAGAAATGCAGAAGATACCTTATGCTTCGGCATTAGGTAGTCTAATATATGCTATGCATTGTACAAGGCCTGATATCTGTTTCGCAGTAGGAATGATGGGTCGGTTTCAGTCGAATCCTGGTCCAGATCACTGGACAGCTGTGAAGTGTATACTCAAGTACCTTCGTAGAACAAGGCACTATGAGTTGGTTTACACTGGACAAGAACTGACACCGATTGGATATACAGATTCTGACTTTATGTCAGATTTGGAATTCAGGAAATCGACATCAGGTTTTGTGTTTATGTTAGGGGGAGCAGCGGTTAGTTGGCAGAGTGTGAAGCAGAAATGCATCGCAGACTCTACCACAGAGGCTGAGTACGTTGCAGCGTGCGAGGCAGCCAAAGAGGCGGTATGGCTCAAGAAATTCCTTACGGATTTGGGGTGCGTACCAGAGGCCCAGTTACCTATTGTGCTTTACTGCGACAATAGTGGGGCGGTAGCACAAGCAAAGGAGCCAAGACATCACCAAAAGGGGAAGCACATTGAGCGCAAGTTCCACTTGATTCGGCAGTTTCAAAAGCAAGGGCGAGTAGCGGTGACACAGATTGCATCTACAGATAATGTTGCTAATCCTTTCACAAAGGCAATACCTACCAAGGCATTCGAGTGACATGTGGACGCGATGGGAGTCAAAACAGTTTTGCTTCGCTAGACCAAGTGGGAGATTGTTAGGATTGATGTGTTCTAAGCTTGTAAAACTTTAAGTTTTGGTCTAATAAAGATTGATAGTTATTAATATATATGAGATGCATATAGGTGCGTAACATAGTTACGTGTTCTTTAGAGAACAGAGAGCCATGGTTATATGGTAGTCCACTGAGTTGAAGACTAAGTGGATTGGTCCCGTATAACCTAAATATGTTCGCAGCTATGATCAGGTTGGTCGCCTCATCATGATAAGCTGTTGGCGATGACAGTTCATGGGATGTCTTCACCATGGTCATCACCAGGCACAGTGTCTGTGGTTGAACGGAACTAACACGGTGTACAGATCAGTGAGCAGACACTGGTACACTAAGCCGTGTTTCTGCTTAGGGTAAAACGGTCCTAAACCCTGAGGAACCACGACTGATGGACTAACCAGTTGCGTGGTGCTTTGGCACACCAATGTATGAGGGTCCATATGCATTGATCCAAAACCACGGTGTACTGGGTTACCCGGCTGGCGTTGAATTAGCGTGTCACTCCTGCAGGCCATCCACACCCCTGATGGGAGGTGCGTTCCTTGGTGTGACTTACACTGTACCAAACCCAGGCCTGGTGGTCATCAGTTTGACTGTTGACCGGGTTCGATTACTCGACAGGGTAATCAGAGGTACGATGTATAGGTCAACCTGGAAGGAACCAAGTCATATGATCATTCGAGTCTGACGGTAGTCTTCACCGCTCGAAGTGAATCATGGCATCAAGTGGAGGGACAACGGGTTTACCACTACTAAGCGGGGAGCAGGGGTATGATGGAGAATATAGTAAGTCTGGGTGGATTAGAGTGCAGCCTGCGTCGCACTCTGGGTGGCTACGCAGGTTAACTCGAGCTCAGAGGATCGATGGTACACTCGGGTAGTGTGTCGATCGAGCTTGAGTTGGAAGCCATGAACCCCGGTCCCTGATGGCTCCACCTTATCAACATTATGTACGGTTCTTGAACCGTCTCCTCGGAACACCATAAGCATTAGGAGGAAGAAAGAAGTATACGCTCCGTGTGTGCTTGGCACTAGAGCACGGTAGATGCGTAACTACATACGAGTACTAAGGGTTGAGCCCGAGACTAGTGCAGAGTCGCATGTAGTAATCCCTAGCCATAAGTGAACTTCGCTGCATAGGTGCGATGCACCGGGGTATGTTGCGAGTTGACTAGTTGACTTTGCTAGAGGCACCCTCCGGTGGACTCAGTTAATAGTAGGTAACTAGTAAAGATCACTTAGGAAGTGGCCGCTAGGTATCGCACGCTAGAAATGGTCAAAATGAGGCGTCGGGGCGTTTTGGTAAAAACCTCACTCTGCCGGACCTCACTGTTGGCCGACCCTAGTAGTGAGGCACCTTGATAGGGCCGGCCCTATGATGTAGGGATAAGAATCCCTCATCTATAGGGCCGGCCATATAGATAGGGATGGGGCGATAAAAACGGATAAAGTCGAGCCCTAAAAAGTGGGAAAACGGATAAATACGCAGAGAGATAAAAAGGAGATAATGGAGAGATAATGAGAGGGGGTCATTATCCCCTTGGATCCTTATCCAAGGGGGTTGGCCGGCCCTATAAAAGGACCTATGGGGCGCCGACCCCATGTACTAGAAAATCCGAACCCCCCCTCCTATCATCTCTCTAGTTCTCTCCCGTTTCATCTCCCGTTTCCCGCTTGCTACTTCGTCTTCCTCGTGTGGAGTTCTGAAGAAGGAGAAGGGTCGTTCTTCGGAGGCACTCAGAGATCCGAGAGCGATGTTCCGTGCATCGTGTGAAATCGGGTGAACAAGAAGGCAACATCTCCATTCGTACCATCGGTATCTTCGCGAACGATCTTCCGTCTCCATCGATAAAGAAGACAATTCTCCGCGGTTAAAAGATCCGTACGAAAGGTATGTGTAATCTAACATGTAGATCTAGCGAGCATTATGATTTGCATGCATGCTAGTTAATCATTACGCTAGATTGCCGTTAGGGGTTTTCGATTCTCGTGCATACACATGCACACATATGTAGATTAGTTTCTATGAAAATTAAATAGTGTATCGTGCACCATGAACGGTCTTTCGACCGCCAAATCGCTTCCGCTGCGAGCCTCTGACCCGGATTAACTTCCAACAATGTCTAGATTGAATATTGGATATGTCTTAACTTTGGATTTCTTGTTTGCAGGTGCTCCTGGTAGTCCGCAGCCAGTGCTGCGAGAATTGGGTGAAGTTGATATCAACCACGCAACGGGTGCGTTGAGGAAGCTCTGCAATCTTCCCGATGCGACCCTCGAAGAAGCCTGTACTAGGCTTGAAGTGATAGTGAGTAGCTTCAATCTCTATCTTGAGTTGTAGTATTTTTCTCTGGTATATCTAATTTATTTTTGGTGTCATGCAGATGTCTGTCATGCTGAAACTGAACAGCCGGTTATTCAAGAAGTCCGGTGAGCGGGAGGCTTCCACCGAGAGCATGCGCCTGAATGCCCTCTTAGAGGAGGCTAATGATAAGAGAGAGAAGGTAGCTGCGGCTTTATCCTCGAGTCAGCAGTCTGCTCGCAATGAGGAGTATCTGAAGAAGAACCTTGAGGCTTCATACGCAAGCCTGAATAAAGAGCACCATAACCTCAAGAACAGGTTCTTCAAAGTGGAGAACCTTGCCTATCAGCACCTTAAGGAGAATAAGAAGCTGAAGGCGGAGCTTGCAGCCAAGGAGGAGGCCCACACGCTGGAGACCGAACAGCTCAACGTTGATTTGTCAAGGTTTAAATCAATAGCTGAAAAGGCCGTAGAAGCCCTCAGGCTAGCTCATGGCGGAGGCGCCCAGTCTTCAAAGGCGTCAATCGTCAGCAAGGCACGTGGATATAGGTCTAGGGCAACAAGTGTCGAGAAGTCTTGATGTATCTTTGCGTTGTACTTGCATTTTTGAATGAAATAAAATTCTCTCTTTTTGAATGAACTCTCTAACTCTTTGCTGAATGTTTTGAATGAAATGTTATTAACTTGCATCGAGTGATCGAGAGTGTAAGGGGTCGTGTCGCAACACAAACACCCACACCATTAGTCAATTAGTCATTTAAGTGTTGGGTTGTCTCACAACACCTAAACTATATGTTTCTGCCTGTAAGGGGTTGTGTCGCAACACAAACACCCAAACTATTAGTCAATTAGTCAGTTAAGTGTTGTGTTATCTCACAACACCTAAACTCTATGTTTCTGCCTTTAAGGGATTGTGTCGCAACACAAACACCCAAACTATTAGTCGATTACTCAGTTAAGTGTTGTGCTGTCTCACAACACCAAAACTATATGTTATTATGTAAGTTTATAGAATTGAAATGGAAAATATTGAAATCGAAACAAACATTCATTCAATATATGGTTTACATCAGGGATATGATATTTTGAGATACTTGACATTCCATGATATTGGTGGCGTATCTCCTTCAAGCAAGATTAGGCGATATGATCCTTTACCCCCGATGGATTCGATGATGTAGGGTCCTTCCTAGTTGGGACCTAGCTTCCCGTTACTGTGTACCCTTGTGTTAGAAAAGATCGCCCTGAGGACTAAATCTCCAATTTGGAACTGTCTTCTTTTAACTTTTCCATCGTAGGCCTGCTTGAACTTCTATTGATAGTTGGCGACACAAACAGCTGCCTGGTTACGTAGCTCTTCTAAGAAGTCAAGATCATCGATACAGATATAGTTGTTTATTCCTTCTTCAATCGCCTTAGTCTTCACAGTTGGAGAGAGAGTCTCGGTTAGAAGAATCGCTTCTGACCCGTAAGTTAGGCAGAAAGGCAAAAATCCAATCGATCGTCGTGGAGTGGTCCAATAGCCCCATAGGACCTCTGGTAGGACTTTCTCCCATAACCCCTTCTTGTCTCCCAACTTCTTTTTGAGCAGACCGATGATTGCTCTGTTAGAAGCTTCGGCTTGTCCGCTGCATTGTGGATACCTCGGAGTAGAGTAGAAAAGCTTGATTCCGTAGTTCAGGTAGAAATCCTGAAATTTATCTAAATCGAATTGAGTTCCGTTATCGGCGATAATAACTTGAGGTGTACCAAATCTTGAGAAGATGTTGTGCCTGATGAATTTGATAACCTCATCGTCTGTTTCTCGGAAGAGCGGCACCGCTTCAACCCACTTAGTGAATTAGTCAGTGGCTAGCAATAAGTACTTCTTCTTGCTTAGCGATGGAGGTAACGGACCCAGAAAATCCAACCCCCACTGATGGAAAGGCCAGGGACTTGTTAAGGGATGTAGTTCGTCTGTCGGGAGATGGATCGCTCTAGCGTGTCTTTGGCAAGGATCGCATCTTTGAACAAACTGCCTTGCATCTTTCGCCATAGTTGGCCAGTAATAGTCTTGAAGTTTGACTTTGGCTTCGAGGGATCTTCTACTAGAGTGATTGCCACAAACTCCGGAATGGATTTTGGCTAGGATCTCTTCTGTTTGCCTAGGACCAATACATTTGAGAAGTGTTCCTCCATGTGATTTGAAGTAGAGATCTTCCTCTCACAGGTTATAGAATAGAAGCTTCCTTCGAAGTGTCTTGGCTTGGGTTAGATCTTTCGGTATTTTGCCTTGTTTGAAGAAGTCAAAGAATGATTGTCTCCAATCAATTGGAGCATTTACCAAGGTAAGATTGAGGGTCGATTGTCTCTAACCCCCATGGACTTTAGTCATGGCAACAATTTGTTGTTCGATGATAGTTTTGGGCAACTCTTTATAGTTGATCTGAATTCGCCTTTCTCCAAGGGAATTTGCAAGCATTAAGACAGCGTTGGCTAGAGCATCGGCTTCTCAATTCTCGGCTCTTGGAATTTGCAAGAATTCAATATCGGAATCGTTGCTTGCATTGCTGCACCAAAGCTAGATACTGCTGCATCATCTCTTCTATCGCTTCGTAGACTCCGTTGATCTGCCTAATTATTAGCCGAGAGTCGCTATAAACTGTAAGGCGGTCCACCCCTATGATTTCAGCCATTTCTAGTCCAGAAATGAGTGCTTCGTACTCAGCTTCGTTGTTGGTAACGTTGAATCCAAGAAGAGTAGCATTTTGAAGTTGATCAAGTTTGGGGGATATCAAAACTATCCCAATTCCCAAACCAACAGTGCTTGAGGCTCCGTCAGTATAAAGCTTCCATCTAGTTGACAAAGTTATAGGAACCTCAGGGTTCGGATTGATGGTCTCAGAACCAAAATTGAAGATAGGTTCTTTACCATCGTCGAGGTGCATCTCGATGTCAATCTCTAGAGTGATCGGATCCTCAACAGGGAAGTCGGCAAGAAAGTCTGCAATCGCTTTCCCCTTGACAGAAACTCGAGGTTCGAACTGGATACCGAGGGAGCTCATCTCGATCACTCATTTAGTCATTCGACCAGCTCGTCTTGCCTTGTCAAGGATGTCTTTGAGTGGATGTTCTGGGACAACCGTAATCGGGCGGGAGACGAAGTAAGGCCAAAGTCTTCTTGATGCTGTAAGCAAGGCTAAAGTGACTTCCTATCTTCAAGTAGTGAGTTTTTGCCGGGAGAAGGGTATGGCTGATGTAGTAGACGGGGCGCTCAATGCCTTCTCTTTTACTGATCAGAACTGCGCTAATGGCTTGATCGGTGACAGTGATATAGAGCCAAAGGTCTTCTTTCGGCAATGGAGCAGTTAGGATAGGAGCCCGGGCGAGATAGTACTTGACGTTCTGGAATGTTTGCTCGCAAGTTGGATTCCACCTGGAGGTGTCTGCCTTTCGCAACTTATCGAAGAGTGGCTTGCACTTGTCAGAAGACTTAGAGATAAATCGGTTGAGAGCTGCTAATCTTCCTGTGAGGCGTTGCACTTCTTTCTGATTAGAGGGTGAGGGCATTTTCAGAATTGCTCGAATCTGATCGAGGTTTACTTCAATACCTCTCATAGTCACCAGGTGACCTAGGAATTTTTCTTGATTGAATTCCGAAGGCACGCTTGGCTGGATTGAGTTTCATATGGTACTTTCAGAGGATTTGGAATATTTCTGCCAGATCGGAGAGATGATTCTCATGACTGAGGGTCTTGGTAAGGAGATCATCGATGTAGACTTCGATATTTCGACCGATTTGCTATTCGAACATCTTTATGACTAATATCTGATAAGTAGATCCAGCATTCTTGAGGCCGAAAGGCATAATATTGTAGCAGTAGAGGCCTCTGTCTGTCACAAAATAGGTCTTCTCTTGATTGTCAGGATGTAGAGAAATTTGATTGTACCAAGAGTATCCATCCATGAACGACAGAAGCTCGTGCCCAGCAGTGGTGTCAATGAGTCTGTCTATTCTTGGCATTGGGAATGGGTCTTTAGGGCAAGCTTGGTTGAGATTGGTGAAGTCGATGCAGACTCTGATCTTCCTGTTATATTTTAGTACCACGATGATGTTGGAGATCCAAGTTGGGTACTCTACTTCACGGATGAAGGCTGCCACGAATAGCTTGGTGATCTCATCTTGAACAGCCGTTGAGCGCTCTGGGCGAATCGTCCGGAGTTTTTGTTTGACAGGTTTTGCTCATTCTTTGATGGCGAGTCGATGGCATGCGTCATCCGAATTGATCCTGGGCATATCTTCAAAGCTCCAAGCGAAGACATTGATATTGGACTGAAGGAATGATACAATGTCTCGTGCTTCTACGTCGCTGAGACTGATACCAATGAATGTCTCTCGAAGGGGATCACCGTTGCCAATGTTTATTCGGGTGATCTCTTCAATTAAGGAGGAAGACTCCCACTCGACAGTTGAAGGTTCTGCCAGTGGGGGCTTCTTTGGTTGCTAGTTCGAGAAAGGGCCGGTTTCATCTCTTGCACGCTTCGGCGGAGCGAGATCTATTCGACGATCTGTCTTCGCTACGGCGGCTTTACAAGATCACCCATCTTGTTGATCATCTCGAATGTATATTATGCCCTCCCCCGTTGCGAACTTGAGAAGTTGATGGTAGGAGGAGGATATGACATTGATTTGATGAATGAAAGGTTGCCCGAGGATGATGTTGTAATTGGAAGTACCTTCAACAACGGTGAATTGCACGGAGACTCGAGTCTCTCTGCTGAGATCGAGGGTGAACCGGGATTCACCTATTGTCATGCTATGATCACCATTGAACCTGGTAATCACCGTGGGGATGACGTCCTGGCTGGAATACTTATGTCCCAGACGCTTGAAGCAATATGAGAATATAATATCGATCAAGCTGCCGGTGTCGATAAGGATTCTGTTAACGGTGCTCCCGTCGATGATGAGACACAGGACCAAGGGATCCCGGTGTGGAGTATGTACTCCTTGGAGATCGAAGTCGTTGAAGATGATTGATGGCCATGACAAGCCCTTGATCAGTTTCTCAATCCAGGTATCTTCTTTGTTAGCTGCAGAGCGAACGTTGAAGATGCGTCGAACTTGTCAATCGACCTCTTTCCTGGAAAGAATTTGATGATGCAACGCTCCATGAATGCCGAAGACGTTAGCTCGTACAACGACTGACGACGAGCTGATGGAGATGCGGTGGACCCAACAAGCTTCCTTCCCTTTTGATGAGGAAGGTGGGCATTGGCCGTGTCCGCTCTTGACGAACTCCCAGAGGTGGCCTTCGTGTAGTAGATCTTCCAAGTGATACTTTAGTTGGAAGCATCGACTTGTTGGATGTCCGTGGCTGCGATGGAAATCGCAGTAGACAGATTTGTCGGCGATGAGTTTGGTATCAGGTTGCAGAGGATTCGACCATCGAAGAAATTTTTCATGTTGGATCTGGTCAAGAATCTGCTCGATAGGGAGAGTCTAATAAGTGAATATTGTTTTCTTCGGCGGTGATCTACGACCGTCTTCTCTTGGTCGCTTGGCTAGCCGAGGTGCTGGTGCTTCTATATTGTGTGCTTTGGCGGTATGCTTGGGTGCTTCCCTTTCGGTAGGCCGTCTTCTGGTTTCACGTCCCTTCCAAGAGATCTGATCGTCTTCGACCTCAATCTCCCTCTGAATGCGATCGAACATTGAGCCTAGAGAGGGAGGAGGGTGCGGATGAAGTCGTTGTAGATGTGCAGATCGAACCGGAGGGCATTTTAGAATGCCAGCATAATCGCCTCATCGTTGAGATGTCGTCCAGAGAGAGCTGCATGCTCATTGCGGAATCTTCGTGTGAAGTTACGAAGGCTCTCATCGGCTCCTATCCTCAGACGATACAGAGAATCCAGCTTCTTCTATGGTTTGAGGTTAAGTTGATAGTGTTGCACGAAGTGGTTCGCCAGGACTCCAAACTGGGTGATCAATCCAGCGCGAAGGTTATGGTACCAATCGAGAGAGGGCTCGTCGAGGCTTCCAGCGAAGGTTCGACAGAGCACGTTGTTTTCTTCCTCGTGCGGCATTAAAACTTGCTTGAATGCTAGAATGTGGAGAGTTGGATCTTCCTTTAAGTAGTTGAACTTTGGTAGTGTTGGAGTCCTCCAACCCTAGAGGAAGGGCGCTTGAAATAGGCTTCGGTGGAGAGATCCTGCCGAAGAATATCCCTCTCTACGACCTAACCCCCGTCCTTGTTGCTGGATTAGGGGTAAGATTGAGAAGTCTTGATCTGCATCTTGAATGGTCGTCGGGTGAGCTCGGTGATGGAGATCGATTTTAGTATCTCGATGAAGGGGAGGGGACGAAGAGAAACGACCTTTCGACGCGGTCTATTTTGTCCGATGTCTCACTCGCAGATTTTGTTTGGACTGTGCCTGCCTAAGACAGTTTTGGCCCGATGATGATTGCGAGGATTGATCATCGATCCAATCCCAAACACTCTGCTTTTGCGGAGCTGCTGAGGAGTTGAGCTCACGTCTGCTTCTCTCTCGGTTTGCATGACCAATTGCTTGGCTCATGGACTTCTATTGCTCGGAATGAATAAATCGTCAAGGTAGATCGACTCCTTCGTTGAGAGAAGGGACAGGAAGAACCACCCCAGCGATGGAGGCTGCCTTTTTTATGGCGTCCTTCTCAGCAGTAAGAGTGGCATTCTGTTTTGCCAGCTGCAACAGTTGGAAGTCGAGTGTCGAGATCTGATATGTCGACGGAGGATCTTCCGTTGGCGTGGGCATAGTTTGCCCGATCGACTGTCGAAGTGGCAAGGGAATCGGTCGATTGACCGATCTCCCATTTTCCGAATGAGATGCTATCTTGGGATGAGCAAGAGAAAGTCCGAAGTTGAGTCACTGGCTCATTGATCGGGTTTTCGGTTGAGGTTGATTCTGTCGAGTGTTACTTTCCTCTGAATGATCCCGATGCCTTGTTTTCGCCATTTAGTGAAAGCGGAGGAAACAACCAGATTGCTAATAGTCTGATCGGTTGTCTGCTCAACTGAGGGGGCTGGGAAGTATGATGATCAAGGTCGGTTGGCTGCTCAACCGATCTGATATTTGTCGTAGAGCGAAAAGAGATTTTCGATCCGATCCCACAGACGGTGCCAAACTGTGGGGGATGATCTTCGTACCGACCCGAAGACTCCGCCCAACCAGTCAATCGAGTCGAGTCGAATGTCCGATCGAACGTTTGTCTAATCTGCAGGTTCGGAGGTCGATGTCTTTGAGTTGAATCTTCTGAATGTCGAAAGACTGTTGACACGCGATATGATCTCGGAGTTCAGCTGAAGCCTACGTCTCCGTGCTATAGGGAGCAACCTGAATTCATTAATACTTGGATTGAAGTGACCTCGACAAGCCGAATATCACTGGTCTCTCTTCTAAAAAAAAGATCGAAAAGTATGAAGGTCAGAGCTCTAGGTTTTTTGAAAGCCTGATTCAGAAATCAGAGATTCCATCTCGTTACAGTTGTAGGGTCTGCTATTTATAGAGTTTTGGAACAGAAACCGAGGTAGAAGGCGGTTTATACAGCTGTCGTTTGGACCCAGATAGTGGTTGGTGGGTCCCGTTGTCGTCTTCGTGGACCCCTAGGCAGGGCTGGTAGGTCTCGTCGTCGTCTTCGTGGACCCCCAGGTAGGGCTGGTGGGTCCCATCGTCGTCTTCGTGGACCCACAAGTAGGGCTGGTGGGTCCCGTTCGCGGGGCGTTGGCCAAATTTTGCACCCACAACGGTGTCAGCGGCATGACTGAGGCGTCATTGGCAGCGACATTGACACCATGGCTCGAAGATCTTACTTCCTCCCGATCAGATTCCTCCATAGACAGCAACAAAACTCAAAGATCCCACTTTTTTCGATCGGATTCCTCCATACGAGATCTAACCGACTAACCCCTCTAGCAATGGGGAAAGAAGAGGGACATCTCTCTCTCTCTCTCTCTCTCTCTCTCTCTCTCTCTCTCTCTCTCCCCCTATCAAGTCATCAATGAATGGCAAATGATCAAAATAACCCTCCCCATGTTCCTATAGTGATGGGGCTAGCTTCAACATTGGAAAGGAATGGGGTATGATCAAGATGGGGCAGGCCATTTTTACCGGGGTGTATTTAAGGTGGGGTGTAAGAAAGAAGGGTATTTTTGGGATAGGAATGGGGTATGATAAAAAAAAAATGGGGTGTGGTCAAGTTTATTGGAAATGGGGGCTAATAACAGATTTTTGGGGTATGAATAAAATTTGCCAAAATAAAATGTATGAATGGCTATGCCCTCAGGTGATTCCTGTACTAATGGTTCAAATAATTCGCCTAAACCTGTACAACCTTCCCCTTTACCCTTTTCCCCTGCCATACCCGATTCTTTGGGTGCCGCGATACAGTGAAACCTCAAGAGCTACGTCGTGACATGCACCTACCCTTAACGGTGACCTTGTTCGCAACGTGGTTTTCGGTAGGTGAGCCAATAGTGCATGATGTAGTCGGCTTATTGACCCCTTTTTACCTTCTAGTAACACTTTCCGGTGGGTCTGTCCTATCAGGCCTGGACCCATTCATTAGGTACCCGCGGCCTTGAGGGGTGAAGAAAAATATCACTCCCTTTGTGTGAACCTTCATATCCATGGACACATATAAACACAAATCATAACTAGGACTCCAAAAGTTTATAGAGAGATGGGGAGAGTTTTAGGGATACTTGGAACCCATTGGACGATTGATTGCTCTGATACCAATTGTTGCGTACACAACCCGACGATCCGTCGAGTTAATCGGAAGTGTCGTGCGGATGGTGCTCAAAGGATCGAGGATTGGAATCCCTGCGGAGATGCCCTAAACACGGACAAAGAAAATTCAAGACACTCACATACAATATCCCGAACAACAAAAAATAACGTTAATCAAGGATATTGATTATCACTCATCAAGATATTATAACTAAGCAGTGATTCACCATTTGTTGTAACCCCGCAACCTTCTCCTGCCGTTTCTCCTCTCATAACACACAAAAACACAAAGTGGATATCGACTTCGCAAGAGATACATAGAAATACCGGAGGATGCCAAGAGATGAAAGCACCCGAAGTAGAAGCTGAGGTAGACATGCCGATGAATATGGAGATATCGATGAACTTGGGGGAAAAAAATCATCTTCTTCCTTCCTCTTCTTTGTTTCCTTCTCTTTCTCGTCTCTTTCACTCTTCTTTCCTTCTCTGCTCTTTCGTGGCACAATAAACTCTAGATCCAGGCTCTCTTCCTCTCTTCGGCCCGTCTTCTCTTGCAGACAATTTCAACTCATTCGGGTTTTCCTTCGCCACACGCCCCTATATATTGTGACACCACGATCAACAATGAAATGGTATTTGTATGGCTATAGGAGTCCATAAAGAGCACAAAGAGATAAACTTGCCATTTTCAAACTTGTTCGGGGCTTAATTCTCACTGCCTTGGCCTTGTCCAGAGTTCACCCGGGCGAAATTACTAGGCGGTCGGGCAAAGTCCCTCAAAAGCCCTGCCTTTGCCCGCACCTGATTCACCCAGGCGAAATTCCTGCACGATTTGCACTTCAAACTTTTATAGGCCAAATCCCAACGACAGCTCCCACAGATTGTATTAGTAGAGCAATGCCTTCGCAATGATGGGGATGAGAGGGGCTGGTAGGTGATCTTGCGACAGAGGTAGTGGATGACGAGATCCTCATTGACCTAGTGGAATTGGAAGCCCAACGATAGGTTCAACTCCGCCTCGGCGTCTCTCGTTCTCTTCTCCACATCTATTTTTTTGTTTGGGTTGCCGATGTCGCCAAGCATCAGATCTTGTTTTTTAAAATAGATGCTTGTTGTTTCTTCTCCCCCCGAAAATAGGTGGTAAATGTACCCAACAGTTATCACAGTTGGTGTTACGTTGCACCCTTTGGGTGCAGGTCCTCGGTTCAAATCCTGTAGGCACGAACGCTGCCATTGAGCAGGCTTGGTCACATCGACAAGGAAACGATGCAGGTTTGATGGTATGTTTCGAACTGGTCGGGGGGTTGGTACTACCCGTGCAGTTAGGGCTGTTAATGGGCTCAGGCCAACCCGAAGCCCACTGGGCCGGGCCCAATTTGGGCCTAGTTTGGACATAGTTAACTTGGGCTTTGGGCCGGGCTGGGTTTGAACATTCTGGCCCGATTGTGTTATGGGTCGGGTATGGACAACCACTAACCCGATCCGAAGCCCAAACCAAAGCCTGAAACATTTTATTTTTATTTTTTATATACAATAAATACATAATTTTAAAGTGCCCACATTACAAATATCAATGCCTCGGACATTAGGAGCATTATTTCACATATATCCTTTCAATGTATGTTGTAATCAATGCTATTTTCTATTTTTATTGTGTGATAAAGAGAAAGAAAAAAGATTTATGCATATACCACGTTATAAATATGGGCTTAATTTGGGCCTGGTTTGGGCTTGGGCTTCGTAAGAAAGTTTCGTGCTGGGTTTGGACCAAGTTCGAAAATTTTAATTTGGGTTTGGGCACACACTCATAAGTTTGGGCTGGCCGGGGCATGGGGTGGCCTGACCCGAACCAGGCCCATTAACAGCCCTACGTGCAGTTGTACCAGTAGATTGTAACAAAATTTATACTCTATATATACATGAATTTATACTCCATTCCCCCAAATTGAAATCACTGTAAACTACATCAACCGGAGTATAAATTTGATTATTACAGTGGTTTCACTATAGCAACCAAATTTACACACCGGAATATTGCTGTTACTGTAAAATCATTATAGCAACTATGAAGTATCAATTGGGGATAGCGGAGTACAAATTCAGTCAATACACTGGGATAATGATAGATGTATTTTAGTCATCTGATAGAAGTTGAACATGTCAACAAAAGTTTAATAGCTATTATTTTAGTTCAAATAAAGCTATTGTTTTGCCTGGACTGACGGGCGCTTAAAAACATCTTCTATAAAGGTTTTATCGCCAACTCTCCCTTCCCCCACCACCACCATCACCACCACACACACACACACACACACACACAAAAAAGCGGTTTGATCAGACGGTAGAGGTGAGTCCCAGTCATCACACGGTAAAACCAAGATCTAACGGTGGATGGGGGGCGACTACGCCGGCACGGTGGGGACTGCGCAGAAACGGGGAGCCAGCCAGGGCGAGCGATCACGTTGTATCACCATGGCATTAGTTCGTTACCATATACGTGTCACATGTGGATTTTTTTGAGAATCCGCCGACCGCGGACTCCAACCTTCCAATTTATTTAGGTTTAGTGACGGCTTCGCGCACGGAGAGACAGAGAGAGAGAGAGAGAGAGGGGGAGAGAGACGCGAGGAGAGAGATCGACAACGTACGTTTCTCCGTCGTCTCCCATCCCGCAAAACCCTAGCTCCTCGAATCGGATCCCGGCCCCCCGCTCCCTTCGATTCTCCGGCAGCCGATCGATTGATCCTCGTCAGGTTAGTCTCCGGATCGCCAATCCCCATCTGTTTGCGAATAATCTCTCAATCTGTCCACCTCCGCTTCCATTTCAACCCTCTCCGATTAAATCCGAGAGGATTTCGAGATTGATTTCGTTTCGGCCCGATGAATTTTCGATTCGCGTGTTTGCGATGCGTGATTTGGGTAGGTTGGGATCTGTGGCTGCCCCGCTGTGGAATTTAGGTTTGGGTTCCCCATCTGTTCGGTGTGTTGCTTCCCGATCTAAATGTGTTTTATTTTTTTTTTTAAATTGAAATTTCTAACGCGTGAATAATGAGAAACTGGTGGAGGAAATTTTGGATCTGTTTATTTTCGCTAAGATATAAAGAAATTTTTGAGAATTTGTGAAATAAGGACAAATTACGGAGCGAGTTCTATGGTGGTGCCAGAGGGGTTGGATATGGATTGGTGCTGTTTAGGGATTTATTAAAACTTGGGCCTCCTTACATTGATTCTCTCGTGTAATTTATTTTTGATTCGATTGCATGCTGTTTTGATGCCTTTGTATACCTCACCTATTCGCCGGGCGCAGTTTCCATGATTGTATTTTGTTAGACATTGATTCTCGGATCTCCTTTCGATAATAGTATTTTGTTGGGCATGCTTTTAATCGACAGACATCAAGCGAATGCTAATTTTATATGTCTGCGCGATGCATGCGGTGGTTATTTAGAGCTGTAGTTGCTGATTATTTACCTGGCTGAGTGTGTCGATCTTCACATAGTGACCCAAACACCATAATAGTTTGTAAAACGGTGAAAGCAATTGGGAAGCACATGATTGAACATATGTATGAATGTTATTCTACTTGGTTGTCAAAAGTAGCAAGATATATATGGAATTATTTATCATATTTTTTTTGGAGTTGGGTTATAAAATATTAATACTTCTTGCGGCTGAATTTGACATTTATGTGTGGAAAGCCTTTATTCTTGGTCAAGTAAGTAGTGGGGGTGCATATGTATTGAATGCTTAATATGTTCCTTCTTCTTTTATTTAGTTTGCATCTTTCTACTATCTTAGGTTACAACTAATGGAAATAAGAGAAGAAAAAGAATGCATACATTTTTTTTTGTCAACATGGAAAAGACATGCACCAAGGGTTGTAATATGGTGCATAGTTACCAATTCGAAAAATGGGAAAAAAACGGCAAGGGAAAAAATCAGAAAGATATGATGAAAACGGGAAAAATGGAAAAAAAAAAGGGTAAAACATCGGGAATTTTTTTAAAAAAAATCTTAAAAATTATACCAAGTATATATGTCATTTTTCAACATCAATTAATCAAAGCATATAGCATATGAGTTTATTAAGCAAGAACAAATAGATCATAATATTTAGCTTTTCATTTTTTTTCAATAGTAAGCGACATATTAAATATGAATTAGTCTACCCATTCAAATACATTAACGAACGAAGAGGCAAGATGTTAGTAGGTAGGCAGACACATATTGACAAGCAAGTACCAATTGTGCATAATTTGTAGGTTTGGAAGAATTTTAGAGGAAGGAAAACAAAATCTTAAATAATCCTGTATCTTATATTCTTCTACTTTTAACCGACCCTTTTACTAGGATATATTATTTATGAAATATATTTTATTTTATGAACAACAAGAATATTATTTTAAATACATCGCTGGCCTTGGCTTAGGGATCATTTATATGAAGTATCAACCTGCTAGAATACATACCCACCAGGGGATAGGAGAGTTGGCAAAGCAACTGATGCTTTGGTGAAGAGGTTGTGGGCTCAACTCCTCCCCTCGATTACACAGGAGTGAAGTGGGAGTTGCCGTGTGGGTTGAGCTTCACTCCCGGAGGGATTAGTCCGAGCCTGAAGGGGGAGAGGGGGGGGGGGGGCATTGCTCGAAAAAAGAAGCCAGAATACATACTTCTTATGTTAGTTATTTATGTTGTTTGGGCATAAATAGTGGTTCTCGTCTGTTTGTGTTTGATTTATGGTTTCTTATAATTTGTAAGAAGCAGATCAATGCACTAATTGAGGTAGGCACTCTCCTCCTAGAAGGGACCTCAACCTCTCATCATGCAGCTCACTGATTAGAAGCTGAAAAGAAAAAGGAAGATGTAGTCCGTATGCCTGTAACCTATAGGGAGCTGCATGTAATCTTAAGTTAAGAGTCGTCGTCTTTGGAGGCGATCCTTACTCTGCTATAGTCATATTCATATACTTATGGAGCCACAATATTGAATCCTATTTCGGAGTTCAAAGAATGTGACACCTTGCAACATATTTCAACCGATGTTCTTATGAGAATCCATGCGAACTAGGGATGGATTCTTGGGTTGTGGGGGATGGAAAATGGGAGTAAAGGTTCCAAAAGAGTTGGGCTTAACACCTTTTTCTCTTTTCTTATCTGTTCATTTATCTGAAAGTTTCTACCTTTTGAAATGACATTTGGACATATGAGAAAAATTCAATAGTTTATTCCCTCCTTTGCTTTACATGTTATATACTCTCTAAATGTGGAAGATAATTTTCTTTTGAATTCTATTTCTCATATTTTCTGAAAAAAGCAAGGCCAATAAGTGGTATAGCTTCCAGGGATTAGATTTTATCTCTCTATATATTGTAATCAATTTATATTATAGTATATTCTACCAAAATTATTTCCATCAATAGCATTTCTCTTCACTATTCTTCAGTTTTGGTTGCATCACCCTATCTATTTGTGTTTCATTTCTCATAGATTGAGTTAAAGACAAAAATTCGTTTAATCTGTCAACACACCATTTATGTTTTTACATTGGGTTAAATTATCTCATATTGCGTGCTTTTTACCATTTACAATAGAGAGAGTAGTTCTCAACCAAAAGTATTTTCAGCTGTCCACAGGAACTAAGATCAGTAGATCTGGGTTAAAATAGGATGGGAAGGACTAAAGGATACTTTAGAATGTGGGATCTAAGAGTTTGTTAGATGGATCTGAACACACAAAACTTGAAAAAACATTCTGCCAATGGAGTTACATTTGATGTCTAATATTATACTTGCAAAGTTAAATAAATTTATTGGTTAGTATACATCATTGCTTCATTTTTTCTCTTTGGCATATGCCACGTTATGGTTGCAATTCCCTATATTAAATGTTGCCTAATACCCTCTTCATGTAGACTCTTTCGTAGTCCAGGGGAACATTGGAGGGTTGATCCCTTATTGCCTGAGTTTGAACAACGTAACAAAAAAGGTAGGTCTTTCTATCTGCCAACTAGACTTTTAGGTTACTTGGCACCAGTTGCCAAGTTACCGTGGGCAGTTTTTTGGCACCAACCTTAGAGTCATCACATTCATAGCTGGTTCGAAAATTCTTGTCAACCTTACCTTCCCTTCGGCCCCATCTTGATTTGGATAAGACTTGGACGGTGATGAGTTGGTAGATAATGTGAGGTTAATCAAGAATAGTGATTACATTGCTAATGTTAAGTACTAAATGTCCCATTTAAGTATTTAGAATTTGAGAAATTGATAAGAAAAAAATTGCTTTATGAAATATTGTACTACAAATAAAAGAAATGTGTCAATCCCCATTATTTGAGTTAAACTGCTTCAACTTCATATTTATTAGAGACGATAAGTATAAAATTAAGCTTTCTGGTTTAGATAAGATTGATAGCATATGGATCAAAGCTCTTACTTGGGCAATGTGATTGAGGCAGAAAATAAGGAAGAAGAGAAAAGAGGGAAGCAAGGGCGGGGTGGAGGAGAAAAAAAGAAGAGTATTGATGAAAGGGAAATGAATGGAGAGAGATTTTGAGATGCCCTTTTTCAACATTCTGGTGGTAAGCTGAATAAATTTAAAGAGATATAAGACATAAATCATAGCATATGATTGTCACCGTTACGTACGGGAGAGAAATTTCGAGATGTCATAATTATTTATCATTATAATAGTAAGATGAATAAACTTAAAGAGACTATATATAAGGGTTTTATAGTTAAGTACTGGACCGATACTAAACTGGCACGATATTGTGTCGTATTGTACCCAACTCAAATTACTCTGAATTAAATTATTTTCAAGAGTAAATTATATATTGGGATGGTTATTGTGGTATTTGCAATCCATGACAATCAATTTATTACTCTAAAATATTCCAATCCAATTTAGATTTTAAAATTTCGATCCAACCTTGTTGGCGTTGATATGTCAAGCAGGGTTTTAAAAAACGTGCCTTGGGGTACGCCGAGGGCGCGCACTGGGGCGGGGTAATTCTAAAACGCCCAGGGCGGCTCAATCTGGTTTTTTTTTTCCTGTGGGTCTTATGCCCGAACCACTAGGGCGTATGCACCGAACGCCTTTTACGCCCGACTAGAGTTTGTTTGCATAGTTGAAAAAAATTTGATTTGATTGCCACCGTGTGATCTTTTATATGTGTCCTACTTACTCTCTTGGATAGTTGGATGACGATTATGATATTTTTGGGAACTAAAATTGTTTTTAAATTGATTCTATGTCATGTATGAAATGATAGAATCTATGGAATATAAACATAGATAGCTTGAATTTTGGTTAGAAACTTTGAATTAGATTTTAAATAATATTGGAAGACATTGACAAGTTCATTTTTATTATCGTTGTTTATATATTTGTGATTTATCAACAATGTTTGTAGAGTTAAGTGCTTTGTTTGCTTATAGTTTTTTTTAATCTATTTTCACTATTATATATATATATATATATATATATATATATATATTAAAAAATAAAAATTCGTGGGGCTTACGCCTCGCCCCACATCAGGCAAAATGCCCCGCCTTGCGCCGCTGCCTCTGAAAACACAAATGTCAAGCATGATGCTTGATCTAAGTCATACCCAATTGGAAATTAAAGCTACACTTTGATCGTGAACAACATATTTTAAATGACTCTATTCTACGAGATGAGTGACACTGTTGTTGCTTCAATCCAGCTAGGGAGTTGGTAGTGTTGATCAATTGATGAAATTCACCAAATTTAAAATTGAAAATGATTTTTAACTAGAAAAACTTCTAGCCGTGAAGATCAAATTGTCATTTATTCTTCTATTTTTTGAACTTCTAAGAAAAATGATAAAAATCAAATAAAACTGGATTGTTTAGAGATAAGAAATGTGCGTATTTTTTTTTGCTAATTTGGTATAATTACGTTTTCTGGATTGTTTAGAGATAAGAAATGTGCTTATTTTCTTTTTGCTAATTTGGTATAATTACGTTTTCTGAGCTGTGTCTTGTGTTTCTAATAACATGCATGTTTGGTGGTTTTTTTTTTTTTTGTGCGATTATTGCAACTGTTAGAGCTTGTTTCTTCATATTATATAACTAGTTACCAGTATACAAACAAACATATGTGATAGAAGACTAGGCAAAAGCTATTCTTTTATTATTATTATTAATTCAATTATAAGGAAATAACAAGATGGCAGAGGCGTGTTCTTATTGGAATGAGTTTTGGAAAACCGATCTACAAAGCAGGCGTCAAATAGTTGGGACCTAAGAAGCACTGACACTGGTACGGGGACACGGGTACGACACGACACGGGTTCGCTGACACGACAAATCCTAAAAAAGGACACGAGTACGACGGGGACACGGGTACGACACGACACGACACGGGTTCGCTGACACGACAAATCCTAAAAAAGGACACGGGTACGATGGGGACACAACAAAATAAATTAATACTTTTTTATTTATATTTTATGTGCTTTTACAATTTATATATATTTCAATAACTAAAAAAACCTCGTAGAAAACAACTAAAATGAAAATTTAATGCATATTGAATCGCAATAATTAATTACATCCAGCCCGATTGGTGAATCGCACACAGCTCTACATGGTATGGAAAAGAACGGCTGTATTTCTGTTTTGGCTTCAACTTATCGGAAACCATAGAGGATCAGATAAATTAAAACCAAAACTGAATCGTAATCGTCCGTTACAACTAGCTTGACAAGTGAATCACACTCAGGCTCAAATGGTATGCAAATGAACGGCTGCGATTCAGTTTTGGTTCAACCTATCTAATCCTTTGAGGTTATAACCTCAGAGGATCAGATAGGTTGAAGCTAAAACTGAATCACAACAACTTGTGACCCGACCCTATATCGAAAAGTCCGTCAACGCGCCATGCGTGTCCGGTGAGTGTCGATGTCCGACACGGGTATTGGGGCCCTGGGGAAGTGTCCGTGCTTTCTAGGTTGGGACATAGCTTGTTTTTTTATGGTAAATAGGAAGGTCAATGTGTCTTGTTAGACCTTGAACAAGTATTTTCAATTATAGAGCAAACTTTACACTTTGATTTTGATTTGGCAATGAATAACGAAATGCCTCGACGCAATTATATTTCGAAGCCTTAACTGTTTCTGCAATTTTATTTTGTTTTCAGAGTAAAGTTTGACTTTTGAAAATTCAGGACAAGACACATTTTTCATGATATACTCAAATGTAATGTTTAGCCAAAGTACTTTCGGCAAACTGGTTGGCTAATAGGTGGTGGATAGCTTCAAGGGCAAGCTTTGGGTTTAAAATTGCTCCAAGGATCTTATCAATTGTATTATCTGTTTGCTGAAGTGCAGTATATTCCGGTAGATGTATAAGCCCAGGTGTCGACATGGGTACCAAGTAAAGGAATTATTTCCTTCTGGCGACACCATTTATCATGTGTTGGATGGTTATCAGGTGAAACCGATCGAAAGAGCTGCTATTTCATCATGTCCATTGCAGTCAAGCTACTATTTCTAGTTGTGTGGTGCGTAGAGATTTTTTAATCTTTAAGGGAATGTTGTTCCAGTTTAGCTCTTTGGTTTGGGTTACTACCTGCCGTCTTGACTCGTCCCTTTTCTATGTGAAAAGAGGTTTGCTCCCTAGCTGCATGAGCTTAAACTGAGCGACCAGGAAGACTCCCTACTTACCAATTGGTTTTCTAGGTTTCTTGACAGGCCTCACTCTTGTCAAAGTTGCGTTGGCCTGACTTTAGGCACTTGAGAGTTGGTGTCACGCTAGACCTGATCAGGATTTCTTGACAATTTTTTTCTTGTGGAGAGTTTGCGCTTCGTAATTGATCACATATTAATGGGATAAGACTTGGGTGGTGGTGATGATCTTCTCCTTCTGGTTGCTTCAATCCATTGTGCATACCATGTTCTACATAATGTTGCGAATAAGTAGCATCAGGTTGGTACTTGGCACTCTCATACGAATTCGTTTTCTGGTTTAAATGTCCATTCTTTGGGATTGGTTTGATCTCTTAAGTCCGCATGTTTATTTATCCTTTTGGTAAATTAATATTTACCTAGAACGAATTAGTATGTTTAGTCATGTTTGTTTCCCTATGTCTGCAAAAAGATTTGTCCATCATGAATAATTAGTTAGTAAGAAATGAATAACGAAATGGTGAAAGTTATTTTCATTAATAATTTGTGGTTTTTGGAAATCTATGTTCATAGATTGTTATTCTATTTCGGTTGGATCAGTTAGTTTCGTCCAGTTTCGGTTGGTTTCGGCCAGTTTTGATCAGTTTCGGCCGAAACCTTTTCAGCTTGTATTCTTTCTCGTGTTTTGGGCTTATAGCACAATTATAAGACTAACCTAGATATGGATTAAACTCCATAGTAAATGAGTTGGTGTTTGGCTATTACATATATGATATGATGAGTCATTTTATTTACTCGCTTCTATAATGAACACAAAATCATCCATGTAAGTGCTTTTAGTGATGATAATTTTAGTTATTTTATATAAACCTCTCTCTCTCTCTCTCTCTCTCTCTCTCTCTCTCTCTCTCTCTCTCTCTCTCTCTCTCTCTCTCTCTCTCTCTCTCTCTCTGTGTGTGTGTGTGTGTGTGTGTGTGTGTGTGTGTGTAATTGAAAATTACTCTCTCTCTCTCTCTCTCTCTCTCTCTCTCTCTCTCTCTCTCTCTCTCTGTGTGTGTGTGTGTGTGTTTATATAATTTAGAAAACAATTTATAAAAAAAATTGAAAATTACATAAAATTAGAAAAAAATCATAGAATACTAATAAAAATTCATTTAAAAAATCCGAAACCAAAACCGTCAAAACTCGGGCCAAAACTACCAAGACCGAGTTCTCAAATCTTGATTCTTTTAAGGCCTCTTTCGTCGGTCCTTCCACATCCATGTAGCTAATCCAATCATTAAACCATGTCACTACTTAAGATTTTGTTTTAGTTTTGTAGGTTAATAATCAAATGCATTGGACATTGCTTAGACCCCTTCATGTTGGTGTGCTTGTTTAATTCTAGTAATAAGAGGAATCTAATGGCACCAAAAGTGATTTCTCATGTATTATCCATTGCTGGCTTGGGAACTAAGCCTTTGTTTTTACACTCTTATGTTAAATTGCAGGATTGTAAGAAATGTCTCCGGCTTCGAAATCTAAGTCGAAGGATAAGTTGGCTGCAAGACTGGCCAAGGAACAGCCTAAGGTGGCTTCTACGTTCTCATCCGGGCCTGCTAGCAGTGGGAATGGTATTCCCGGAAGTGCATACAATCCTGTGTCGGGCACATTCCATACCCTCGAGACAATACCATCTACTGTATTGCCTGCTCCCCAAAGCAACGGCCGGTTCCGAACCATAGATGAGACCGATGAGCATTCTGGTAGCTCACTGGGCACCGCGGCTGACTTTGACTCATTGTCGAACAACGGTAGCTACTCCGGTGAATCGGAAGACCAGAAGGAGAAGGCAACGGCCGCTACCGCACCTCGGGCGGAGCCTATCCCTGGTTCCGACACCGACAAGCGCGAGAAGATCAGGCAGAAGAATGAAAGGAAGCACCAACGTCAGCGGGAGAGGCGGGCCCAGGAGCTGCACGAGCGCTGTACCGGCTACCTCATGTCGAGGAAACTGGAAGCGCTCGCTCAGAAGCTCGTGTCGATGGGCTTCTCCTCTGAGCGGGCAACCATGGCTCTCATCTTCAACGAAGGCCGTGTCGAGGAGTCCGTTGCGTGGCTCTTTGATGGTGGTGAGGAAAGCAAACAGCAGAGTGCAGCAAACCTAGATGGGGCCAACTTGAAGATCGACATTGCTGATGAGCTGGCACAGATCACAGCTTTGGAGATGAAATTCAAGTGCACAAAGCAGGATGTTGAGAGGGCTGTGGTTGCCTGTGAGGGTGACTTGGAGAAAGCCGAAGACTCTCTCAAGGTACTGAAGCAAGAACCAGCGGTAGTAATAACACCGAAATCGGAGCAATCTGGTGATCCTGCATCTTCAGCTAATGAGCTCAGTGGTAAGCCGGCATCCTCTATTCAGAGTCCTGCAGGAAAAGTACAGGTGAAGGGAGTCATGCCGACCATTGTCCAGCAGCCGAGACGGGATGACAGAGATTTTAACTACTCCAAGGCCGCAGCCACGGCCAGTGTGCAGGTTGAACCCACCAACAGAAACCTCCAGTCTTTGAGAAAAATACTGTCGAAGCCAACAGATTGGGGGAGACCTCAGGTTGCTGCTCCGTTGGATAAGCGGTGGTCCAGCGCGAGTTCCAGCCCTTCCATTTCATACCCGTTAGCGTCGCCTTTGCAGGCGGCCGTACCTCAAGCGAAGTCAGAAGCTCGGTATTCCATGAACGGAGGCCATGAGGTGAAGAGCATCATGCAGGCGGGAACCCTGAAAGAGCCGATCATCATGATGCAGCGGCCGCAATCCGTCAGTATGAAGCCAAACCTCCCGTCCACGAGCATGGGCCTCGGTGCCTCCCCGCCAGCATCGACAGGGTGGTATCCGAACGGCGCTGCCAACATAGAGATGATGAAGATGGCAGCGGCGAACGGCGGTGCAGTACACCAGTTGCGAAACCTGAGCTTGACCGGCTCGGCTTCTCAGCAGTTCTACCCGCAGAACCATTACCAGTCGTTTGTGTCGAGCCCTATGGAATCCAGTGCGCAAGGGTGGGGGGGCGGCTCGTGGAGCTCCACAGGGACGTCGGCTAGGGCAGCGTCGTCGCTCGCTGTTCCGTCGTCGCTGGGGCTGTTCACAAGCTGGGGCTCGTCGGGGTCTTCCGGCACATCATCGCCCGTCGACTGGAGCACCGGCGGATCGATGCCGCAGTGTGACTACACCAGCATCGACTGGAGCCTTGATTCGACGCCGCTGACGCCGCAGGCCCTGAAGGGCGACCAGTTGTATGGGAACGGCACGTGGTCGACAACATTTATGGGTGCGAAGGCTTTGCGGCCGCCCCCGGTCGTCAACGGTGGCGGTGGGTTGCAAGATGGGAGCCTCGTCGCCGACCCCTCGGCCTCTGCAGGATCCCACGAGTGGACGAACCCATTCAACGGGATGGACCTGTTTTGGGCACCCAGGCAGTTTGCGACATCCCCGTCTCTGTAGGAATAATGGTATAATTCCCCGAGAGGGCGACAGAAAGATGGACAATTTGTCGGTTGTGATTGGTCCTTAGAGCTGATGTTCTAATGGCTTCTTAATATGATGTCAGTCTTTGTTTTGTGTCTAAAATGTGTTGAAAGCCAGATATAATCTCTTCCTTCAGCTAGTTCAGGATGGTATCAAGCCCCTACAGGATAAGAGGTCCAATTCACTTTGCCACAGGCTACCGTGGGTTTCGGGAATGTGTTGAAACCTGGAGGCAAAGGGGCACCCCATGAAAACTGTCAAGTAACTGCAGCAATTGCTTGAGTTCAGTAGGCCCTCGTAGAAAGTTACTGAACTCTTTGCCACAGGCAACCGTGGGTTTCGGTAATGTGTTGAAACCTGGAGGCAAAGGGGCACCCCGTGAAAACTGTCGAGTAACTGCAGCAAGTGATTTGAGTTCCGTAGGTCCTCGTAGAAAGTTACCAACCTCTTTGCCACAGGCAACCGTGGGTTTCGGTAATGTGTTGAAACCTGGTGGCAAAGGGGCATCCCGTGGAAACTGTTGAGTAACTGCAGCAAGTGATTGAGTTCAGTAGGTCTTCGTAGAAAGTTACCGAACTCTATGGTAATATGTAGAAGACCAATGATGCTACAGGTTTTGCGGTAGAGAAGGCCAAAGCGTGTAACATTATGGATGCTGTTCTTGGTAAGAGAACATGTAAATGCTCGATGCGATACAATCCACGCAATCTACATTTGGTTGCGATCCTCTGGCGTATTACAAGGGCCGTACACAGAATAAGAAAAGGAGAACGAGACGATATATCTGAAAGTTGGATCCAACTGCAATGTGGATCCATGATGTAAGGCTGCGAGTGGGATCCAACTGCAGTGTGGATCTGAAAATTGGATGACACTGGATAGCAGCATCAATCCAGGATTCATGTCTAGGGCTGGCAATTTCGGGCCCGACACGGCAGATCCGACACGAAGTTAGCGGGTCTGGGTCAGGGCTAAACGGGTTCGGGTCGTAAACAGGTTGACACGATAGACCCGTTAAATAAACGGGTCGGGTCTGGGTTTAGGGTCTGGACATGGTAGACCCGAGAAGACCCGTTTAAAATTCAACGGGTCGTGTCGGGTTGGGTCTACCCGTAATCCGATACTGTAATATAGGGCTGGCAATTTGAGACCCGACATGAAGTTAGCAGGTCTGGGTCAGCGCAAATGGGTTCGGGTCATAAACGGGTCGACACGAAACGGACCCGTTTAATAAACGGGTCGGGTCCAGGTTTAGGGTCTGGACACGGTAGACCCGGGAGGACCCGTTTAAAATTCACCAGGTCGGGTCGGGTCGGGTCTACCTGCAATCCGATACTATAATATATAGTATCAGTGGGTCTATCGAGTAATGTCGGGTTGAGTCGGATCGGGTCAACTGAATAAACTCGTGTGGTAAACGGGTCTAGACGGTCTTATCGGGTCTACCCGTTTATAAACGGATCGGGTACGGGTTTAGAATCTAGACACAATTAGTTAAATGGGTCGGGTCCGGGTCTAAGGGTTTTGGGCACGACCCGAAGACACGACACGAACCCGACCCGACACCACCCGTTGCCACCCCTATTCATGGCACCTTCTTCCAAGCTCCGCTGGACAACATGGCATTCTCATTCTATAGGCACGCCGTGCTTGTGATGGTTCCCAATGGATCCAATAAATCCACTTAGGTCTACATTCCGACAATATTGTCGCTTGGAAGCGAGTAGGCTGATTTTTAGAAGTTTGGCTTGTTTTTTTTTTAATTTTATTTTTTGATTAATAAAGAGGAGGGGGGATTTGTTGGGATCCAAAGGCTCCGGCGATCTAGATCTGACCACCAAATCTTCCGTGGAAGCGATGCTGCAAGGGATTGAGGTTGAGCTTTTCCTGGAGATCATACACCCAGAGAAGATGGTCACACAAGCACGACAACAAGAGAAATACCGGCAATCAAGAAATATGATTTCACTATCAAGACATTACAAAAGCCAGCTGGTGGGTCACCGTTTGTCGGACCCCTCCCCACACTATATCTCTACCCTTAGCAATCTCAGAACAATCACACAACGAAGACATACCCAAAGGGAGATACACAAGAGAATACCAAATACCGCTGAGATTAGAAGCACCGGAGAACTAACCGAAATAGACCCGTCGAGGAACCCGGAGAAGATCTGCACTCCGTACCTTCTTCCTCTCTCTCCCTCGTCCTCTTCCTCTTCTTCTTCTTCTTCTCTTCTTCTCTTCTATCTCATAAGTTCTATCTCTTCTCACGTAATCGTCGTAGACGATTTCATGTTGACCCTAAAGCCACACCCCTTCCCTTTTATAAGGCTCAAAACGAATGACCTTAGGTCTCTCAAAAAGAGCCCCAAAAACTGAAGTTATCTTGCCATAATAGAAGAAACCCGAAAAATCTATCGATCAATATCCTCGTGCGCCCAAGCATCCGAAGCCGGCGCCTGGGCGAAATGCTCGTAGCTGTCCTACTGCGCTATCCATGTCCAATTTGCTCAGGCGAAGCCCTATCAGGGCCCAGGCAAACTCCTGCTGGCTGTGCACCCAGGTTTGGCCTTTTTCAAGCCAAAAAACCCAATATAGCACATATTCGATCGTGGCGGCACGACCCCATTGAACGGTTTTCGATCGGAGCATCAAGCAGCGCAACAAGTGATGGTGCCATGAGATTTCTTCTGCAACCACGAGGGTCTAGTAGGCTGGATAATTTGTGGGACCAAAACGGGTGTGATTTGGGATGGCTTGAAAAGAAGAGGTCCCTCAATTCATCATGATAGAAAGAAGTGGACCCAACCAGTCCTCAGAACCAGCAAGACAATGCAAAAGGCTCAAGACATTTTTTGAAGTCAGTCTATGGCACTTCTGTACCCGGGTAGAAATCCCTCAGAGAGAGAGAGAGAGAGAGAGAGAGAGAGAGAGAGAGAGAGAGAGAGAGAGAGAGAGAGAGAGAGAGAGAGAGAGAGAGAGAGAGAGAGAGAGAGAGAGAGAGAGAGAGAGAGAGAGAGAGAGAGAGAGAGAGAGAGGGTTTCAAGCTAGAAGAGGTAGTGAGCCAACATTTGTAGTAGGGCATATGTAAGGTATTGAATATCTTACCCTCCTCTTCATTCTTAGTATATATCAGAAACCAAAGATGGCAGAGGTCCTCATGTATCTTATGGGGTGTTTTTTTATATATTTCAACCACATTTGGTGGCTTGAACATGCCCTTTCCACTAGGGGATTGACTCCTAAGGAGAGTTGAGGAGGTTTTATGGGTAGCTTTCTAGTGAACCTGATAAGTGAAGTGATTCGATTATGGTAGAAGAATTCTTGAGTTTGTCCTCCCAAGAGAATGTAGTCATTCAGAATGATATCTCAATTGAATGTCCAACTCGATGCGTCGATCTTTGGGCCCTATTGCGATGCCAAATTATTCGAATATGACTTTTTTGGGTTATATTGGGAGGCTTGCATAGTTTGTTATGTCAATTCCAAAAGGAGACGTTGCATTGGAATTGAGAAAGTTCCATATGGAGTTCATAATTGCATAAAAAGAGTCAAAGTAGAGGAAAATGTGGTTTGAAAGAAAATCAAAGCTTCATCCTTTCATTTGGAAAGAACCTTGAGAAGGAAATTTTTTAAACGATTCCTATATGGGTTATGTTTTAGACCTTAACTTATGGTCCGGAAAAACTCTTAGCCAAATCGCTAGCACAATTGGTATACCTCCCTATTATGAGAAAACTGTCACAAGTTTGCTTATTATTGTATTGTGGATAAGGATGGGGAAATGTTTGAGAAGAAGGGTGCGTTTGGCCACAAACTCAAAGAATGAAAAAAGAAATTAGAAGGTGGGTGGTTTTAAAAAAAGTAGATTAACAAGAAGGCATTGCATGTTCGACATAATGTTGATTAGAAGGAACAATTAGAAGAATTTGTGGATCCGGTTTGCATGTCGTTTCCATACACCGCTAAAGATATTCAAAGGAAAAATATGAGCCTATGACTTGGATGCTGACGATCTCAAGACGGTTGCTATGGTTGATAAAATAAGGAATAAAATGTCAAAGAACCTTGGATTTCCTATTGATAATATACCAGAAACAATGGTATATCCAATTATAGCCCTTTTGGGATTTTTTTAATATTGTGGAGACAACCCAATTCTAATTTGTTACTTCCAATTACGTATATCAATAATTCAAGCCGCACTCAAAAGTATGACATTTTTCATTTCCAATTATAGTCTCACTGGGATGTCAAATATTTTTCTTCTTACCATCCCCATAGTGTATGAGACAAATAAGATATTTCATTTAGGGTCGTAGTTTATGATTACGATTCTATTGGATATGTCTTTGTCATACCGATAAAGTAATGACATAGACGTTGATGACCTCCCTTTTATGCTCTGTAATGATGATTTCTCTAGCATTATAATTTTTACCACAACGATGTTGTCCATATATTAAACTTTTTAAGGAAATGATTTGACTTTTTTTTTTTTTTTTTTATGGCTCCATTGCATATTTTAGAGGGGTAGAAGCTTTGTATAATATTAACATGTTATTAAGTATTTTGCTTGAAGTTTTTTTTCTCTATAATAGGTAAAATATACTAACACAATTAAAGTATAATGATCATACATTTGTAATGCATTGTATGTCCAATAAGACTCCTCGTTGAAGTCATTGACTATTCATAGCTTTTACCTTAACATAAAAGAATAGTTCAACCCAATTCTAGATTTTTTTAATTGATCACAATTCTACATTATTAAGTATAAGGGTTGGTCATAAAGTACCAAATACTTTTTTGTAAATACTGCATAGTGGACTCCATCCTTAAATCATTTTTCTTATGAGTTCCAATATTGATAGTCACTATATTTCTTATTATTCACATGTTGTGGTATGAATATATCTTGTATGGATGATTCTATTGGTATGATTTCAATTCGAATAGACTATTTAAACATGATAATTTATGCATTAAGCCAAGTTAAATATGATAATTTATCAAAAATGAGTTGGGCATGTTAGCATGACGAAGTGGTTCTCAATCATAGAATGGGGTGCTATGTGTTTAGCAAGATAAGTTGAAGAGAAGAATGTTGCATTGGGGTTTGCGCACTGGTTGTCGAAAGGAAAGACATGCCCATTCTTCCTCATCAAGAGATAAGCAAGAGGAGCGATGGTCTTAGTCATTTTTCAAACAAATGACATTTAATAGGAATGTTAAAAAAGCTAAATGAAAGAAGCTTAGTAATAATGATTTTAGCTCCAATAATGAGTAGAACAGCTAGCCCAATGGCCTATAAATAAGACCAGATGATTCATTCTTAAAAATTGATTGTAAATGAAATGTGGGAAGAACCAGCGCCGGTGTACAACCTGAGGAAATTTAGTGGAACTAACCAATATTTTATAGCTAAGATGGTCTCGTTTTGTCTTTTGGCATCCGTATGATGGCAAAACATTAGAGTCTCTATCTTTTTTTAATCAAAATATAAGCTCTTTATTTTCTTTTAATTCATCTCTCCGTTGGAACTAAGGTATTAATGAATAGAGTGGAATGGATAGTTCTCTGCTATATCTATGGTGGAAGAATTATCTGTCTTAGGTATTGCTTTCATGTTATGGATGGGTTAAATGTCTAGGAGGAGGTTGGAGTTGTCAAATCCTCAATAGACTTTTTGATTGTTTTCTGCAAAGAGGGTGAGTTTAGTTGCTAATTTTACATATTACCATTTTTGTATATTGTTAAGATGTATTCGTGTATATACATACACTTAGTGTATATATGACTCACATGTATTCACCCTATATTGCCAATTTGGCCTAATGAGAGACTCATTCCATTCTCTCCCCAAACCCTAGCTCTCCTTCTCTCTTTCTCTCTTTCTCTTCCTCTAGGGTTTGTCACATGGTATCAGAGCAAGGTTGATCGCCGGCGTCGTCAACGGCTCCCTTGTCTCCTCGCGATCAGATCCCGATCTTCCTCACGACCAGATCTTCCCCGCGATCGCGATCAAATCCAGATCTGCCCTCCTCGCGATCCAGCCTGCTCCAGCTGACCCTGCCCTGCTCGCGCGCGCACTCCAGATCTGCCCTCCTCGCGATCCAACCTGCTCCAGCTGACCCTGCCCTGCTCGCGCGCGCGCTCCAGCCGACAGATCCCGACCCTGCCCTGCTCGCGCGATCAGATCCCGACCCTGCCCTGCTCGCGCGCTCCAGACCTTGCCTCGCGCACGCGCTCCGCTCCCTGCCTCGCGCGCTCCAGACCCTGCCTCGCGTGATCCGGCCCTGCACTGCCTCACTCGCGCGATCCTGCTGCCTCGCGTTCGGGCCCTACTCGAGGCTGCTCCAGATCCGGCCTGCTCGAGGCTGCTCCTAAGCTGCTCCTAATCCAGCCCTGCTCGAGGCTGATCCAGCCCTTCTCAAAGTTGCTCGAGGCTGCACACGCGGCTCCGCTCGCGATCCGCACCACTCCACGCATCTCCTCGTCGTCTCCGATCGGCTCTTCTTTGATCTCCTCGAGCTCTTTGAGCCTTCCCTCTCTCCGATCTCCCCGGACATGTCCTCGACTTCCTCGATGACGACTCCGCCGTCTCATCCGGTGCCTCCCTATGAGATTCCACGAGATTTTCTCCCGCTCGCCATCGACTTTCTTCTCCAAGAGGCCTTCGACTGGTCGGCATGGTCCGCCACGGTGGAATCCACCCTTGAGGGTCGCAATCTTCGAGGACACCTTGATGGATCTTCCATATTTTCTGCTTCCGATGCAGAATACGGTCCCTGGCGTCTTCGCGATCAGCGCATCAAGGCCTACCTTGTTGCATCAGTGGATCGTTCTCTTCGCCGGGACATGGTTGGGCTTGCCACTTCTGCAGCGATTTGGGGACAGCTCACTGCTCGCTTTGTTGAGAAGAGCGGAGCACGTGAGTATCAGCTTCTCACACAGGCCCAGTCGGCACAGCAGGGAGAGTTAACGGTCCAACAGTTTTACTGTCAGATGCGCTCCTATTGGCGTGATCTTCAAGATCTCGCTCCCGTTCCTGACCCGTCTCGTGCTGTAGAGTATCAGCTCTACCGGGAGCGCCTTCAGCTCTATCAGCTATTCGCTGCCCTACGACCAGAGTTCAGTACTCTGGCCGGTCAGCTTCTTCACCGGGACAGCCTTCCTCGTCTTGATGAGGCTGTGGCTGAGCTGGTCGCCGAGGAGACTCGTCTGCGTACTCTTGCCTCCAGGGCCTTACCCCTTCCATCCGGTCTTCAGGGTGTTCTTGCTGCTGCCCCGTCGCCGGTCTCAGGCCCACCAGCTAATGCCTCCCATGGTAGACCATTCTGTACTCACTGTCAGACACCGGGCCACTTCGTGGACACTTGCTTCTCACTCCATCCAGAGAAGCGTCATATCTACAGAGATCGAGGTCGAGGACGAGCTCGAGGTCGTGGTCGCCCTGTTCCTACTGCTGCTGCTGTCTCGTCCGTCACAGCTGGCGAACTACAGTCTATTCGTGAGGAACTAGCTCAGCTTAGACTCTCTCAGTAGTCTGCCGCTACTCCTGGATCTTCCGACGCCTCCGCCTTCTCTGCCTCTTCCGGTAGTCCCATTGTTTGGATACTGGATTCGGGCGCCTCATATCACATGACTCCTGATGCCTCACTGCTCACTGCTTGTCAGCCTGCGACGCACCTGCCACCGATCCACACTACAGATGGTTCTCGCTTATCCATCTCACAGTCTGGATCCATTACTTCAGCCTCCGCCCCTGCTTGCCGCCTCTCCTTATCCTCTGTGCTTCACGCTCCCACACTTCACTTGCACTTGATTTCTGTTAGTGCTTTGTGTGACTCTGGCTGCTCGGTGACATTTACCCCTTCCTCTTGTTCTGTGCAGGATCTGCGTACTGGCCGACCGATTGGAGCAGGTCGTAGGACAGGCGGACTCTACCAGATGGAGTTTCTTCACTCTTTGGATCCGTCATCATCTGGGTTTTGTGGAGTTGTCTCTCCTACTGCCGACCTGTGGCATAGGAGGCTAGGTCATGTGTCGGAACCACGTCTTAAGAGATTACTCCATTCTGGAGCTCTAGGTCGTGGTCCTTTTTCATCTTTATCTACTTGTACTGGCTGCAAGCTCGCAAAAGCTGCTGCCCTTCCCTTTTCATCAGTACTTCTCAGAGCTCTGCTCCTTTTGATCTTGTTCACTCTGATATCTGGGGCCCCTCTCCTCTCCCTTCTATGACTGGATATTTATATTATGTCTCGTTTGTGGATGATTATAGTCGCTACACGTGGGTCTACCTTCTTCGCCGTCGATCGGATATCATCCAAGTCTATAAGGACTTCACCTCCATGATTCACACGCAGTTTAGTCGGTACATCAAGATCTTTCGCTCTGATTGTGCCTTAGAGTATCTATCTACCGCTATGCGCAGTCTTATTCAGTCCCATGGGACTATTTTCCAGCACTCGTGTCCTCACATCCATGAGCAGAATGGTGTTGCTGAGCGCAAGCATCGCCATATTCTTGCGACTACTCGTGCTCTCCTTCTTTCTGGTTCTGTTCCTCGGCGCTTCTGGGCTGAGGCTCTCCTCACCTCAGTCCAGCTCATTAACATCACTCCCTCGTCAGTTCTTCCGGATGACTTATCTCCTCATGAGCGTCTCCTCTCTACCGCTCCTGACTACAGCCCTCTTCGCACTTTTGGGTGTACCTGTTTTGTTCTTCTTCCTCTCCATGAGCGCACAAAGCTGTCTGCTCAGGCAGCTAAGTGCATCCTTCTTGGGATCAACACTGAGCACAAGGGATACCGCTGCTATGACCCTGTAGCTCGTCGCCTGCGTATCTCTCGACACGTCTCCTTTATCGAGGATACACCCTACTACTCTCCTGAAGCTCAGGATCTCACCTTTCTTGAGGTTTCTTCTCCTCCATCAATGCCACCTTTGCCTCCCTCGTCGGCCTCTCTAGTTCCCCCGGCTCCGTCGACTCCTTCCCCACCACCTGCTCCCTCGGCACCGCTGGCTCCTTTGCCTGTTGTTTCCCCAGTGTCTCCGGGGGACTCCTCCGCGGCTTCCTCCTCTTTGCCCGTGCCTCTCTCTCCTCCCCGGGTTGTCTCTCCATTTCCTCAGGTCTACTCTTGCCGGCTTACCCCTGTGTCTCCGTCTCCTTCCCTCTCCGTAGATGCCGGCTCCCCTGCTGTTGAGGTTACTCCTAGTTTTTCGCCTCCTGTGCCTGCTCCGTCACTGCCAGTCGTGGATCCAGGCCCGCCTCGCTACCCTCAGCGCCAGCATCACCCGCCTGACCGTTTTAGCCACGACACTGGGCCTCCTGATCGTTTTGGTTTTGCCTCTGTCTGTAGTTACTCGCCTCAGTTTACTGCCTTTCTTACTGCTGTGCACGCAGATCAGGAGCCCCGATCCTACTCTGAGGCCGTTCAGTTTCCTCAGTGGTGTCAGGCTATGGATGAGGAGTTTCAGGCCTTTCAGCAGACTCAGACTTGGGATGTTGTCCCTCTGCCCTCTGGTGTTGAGCCTGTCAGCTGCAAGTGGATTTATAAGGTCAAGCACCGACCTGATGGATCCATTGAGCGTCACAAGGCTCGGGTGGTGGCTCGTGGCTTTACTCAAGAGTATGGTGTTGACTACGAGGAGACCTTTGCTCCAGTGACTCAGATGACCACCGTTCGCACTCTTCTGGCAGTTGCAGCTGTTCGTCGCTGGACTCTTCTTCAGATGGACGTGAAAAATGCCTTTCTTCACGGTGACCTGTCTGAGACTGTCTACATGGATCCTCCTCCTGGTCTCCGTGTTCCTTCTCAGCACGTGTGTCGTCTTCGTCGGGCCATTTATGGGCTCAAGCAAGCTCCTCGAGCCTGGTTTGAGTGGTTCCATCGTGCTGTCAGGGAACTTGGTTACTCCGAGAGCAGTCAGGACCACTCTCTGTTTGTCAGGTCGTCCCCGCAGGGCCGGGCGATTCTACTGTTATACGTAGACGACATGATTATCACTGGAGATGACTCTGTTGCGATTGCTAGTCTTCAGCAGCACTTGAGGAACCAATTTCAGATGAAGGAATTGGGTACGCTTCGCTACTTTCTTGGTCTTGAGGTAGCATACAGTACAGATGGCATTCTGCTCTCTCAACAGAAGTACCTTTCAAACATTCTTAGTCATGCTGCCCTCACAGATAACCGCACAGTAGACACCCCTCTTGAGCTTCACTCGAAGCTACGTCCTACAGATGGAGTTCCTCTTTCTGATCCCACTCGGTACATGCAGATTGTGGGACAGCTCGTTTATCTCTGTATTACTCGGCCTGACATTGCTCACGCTGTCAGTAGGGATGGCAACGGGTCGGGTTTGGGGCGGGTCGGCCCTATCCCAAACCCGCCCCATTATATTTTATCCCGTCCATACCCGTCCCAAACCCGTGTCGGGTTTTGAGGGTAATTCCTAAACCCGTCCCAATTAGCATTGAAAAAACCCGTGCTCGCCCCGCCCCGCCCCGTTTATGCATTGCGGGTCGGGTCGGGTCGGCTTCACCAAAACTGTATATTTAGCTTCTTGGACCCACCTAATTGTAGTTCTATATGGAGAAGAGTATTGAGCAAAAATTCTGATAAGCTAAGAGCAATAGTAAGCATACTCATCAAAGGTATGAAACACACCTCAGCATGATTAGGAGTTCAGATCTTCTTCAATCGGTCGGCCCGGTCGGCAGACTCGGGTGGATCACAGCCGCACGATGGCATAAGATTTGGAGTTCATATCTTCTCCAATTGGCAATTGATCGTCTCCCAGTTTACCCGTGTGCATCACACCCATGGTCAGATCTTCTCCAATCGGTCGACCCGATCGGTAAACCCGTGTGCTGCCTCCGTGCACTTGTGCATTGTGGAGAACTCAAGACTCATATGATAGCCTGATAGGTTATATACCCGGGTCGGGTCGGGGCGGGTTGGAGTAAAACCCGAACCCGACCCGAACCCAACCGGGTTTTAAATGCAAATCCCAAACCCATCCCAAACCCATTTTTGAGCATCCTAAACCCGTCCCAATAGGGTCGGGTCGGGTCGGGTAGCCCGATAAACCCGAATAATTGCCATCCCTAGCTGTCAGCATTGTCAGTCAGTTTGTTGCAGCTCCACACTCAGTTCATTATGGTGCTCTTCTTCGGATCCTCCGGTACCTCAGAGGGACCGTTACTCGCTCTTTGTTTCTGTCGTCGTCCTCCTCTCTCAGACTTCGAGCCTACTCAGATGCAGACTGGGCTAGAGATCAGACTACACGCCGCTCCACCACTGGTTACTGTTTGTTTCTCGGCGACTCTTTGATATCCTGGCGCAGCAAGAAGCAGAAAGTGGTGTCTCTCTCTAGCACTGAGGCTGAGTACAGGGCCATGGCCTCCACGACTAAGGAGATAGTTCACCTTCGACGTCTCCTCAGTGATCTCGGTGTTGCTTTCTCCGAGCCTACTCCACTTCACTGTGATAACCGGAGTGCTATTCAGATTGCTAGCAACTCGGTTTTTCATGAAAGGACAAAGCACATCGAGATTGACTGTCACTTCGTCCGACAGGAGTATGAGGCCATGACAATCTCTCTACCTTTCATTCCCTCAGTAGAGCAGATAGCAGACTTCTTCACGAAGTCACATCCTACACCACGTTTTCGGTCTTTGATTGCCAAACTCTTGGTGCATGATCCACCCTGAGTTTGAGGGGGGGTGTTAAGATCGATGTATTCATGTATATACATACACTTAGTGTATATATGACTCACATGTATTCACCCTATATTGCCAATTTGGCCTAATGAGAGACTCATTCCATTCTCTCCCCAAACCCTAGCTCTCCTTCTCTCTTTCTCTCTTTCTCTTCCTCTAGGGTTTGTCACATATATTATCGAAAATATTAATATCATTTGATTTTTTGATTTGAGAATTCTATTTCCAAGATAAGATGATAACGTGGCATTGATCATAGTTGTTGGTTTTCACCTAGGCTGCAACCAGACACTTCTCCGACTGTCAATCAAACTTACAACTGAAAATAATTGCAAACGACTGTGATCAATGCCACGTAAGCCTTCTGTAAACTCATTTGGTTGAATAACATTTTGAAGAAACTTACATGTTATGGCATGCCCCTCTTCTTCGGAGCATAAGATCTTAATATTGACGAGACTATGAATCTCTTCATTTTGGACAATAAGCTCGTGATCGATTAACCGATGTTGATCTTCTATTGGAGATGATCCCCACCGTGAATTTGACGTCTAGTCATCTTGTCAGCGCTAATGACGGTAGTATTCCTGGTCAAGGGGCACCCTCTTCTTCTTCCAAGGGTAAAATCTATTCTAGAGTTGGATCAACCAACCTCCAAACGAATGTTGTTTTCAGCTGAGTAAATCCATCTAAATTTTCAATGGACCAAATAGATCTCGACAAATAATGTCTCGCCCACGATGGGCAATCAATATCCGTGCAATTTTGGTGCGACTCTAATGTGCCACCAAACTAGGAAAACAAAAGGAATCTTGGAAAACCATTTACCCGGGACATTGGACAAAAGAACGTGACACAAAGTGAGATTACCTAGGTAAATCAATGTCCGACCTAATTTACTCACCAAAAGAACGGACCCTTATAGCTTCTCTCTCTCTCTCTCTCTCTCTCTCTCTCTCTCTCTCTCTCTCTCTCTCTCTCTCTCTCTCTCTCTCTCTCTCTCTCTCTCTCTCTCTCTCTCTCTCTCTCTCTCTCTCTCTTAATGTTTGGTATTGTTTATGATTACTTGTTGTGTTCTTTCATATTTTCATACTAATACAAGTTGAGGGACTTTACCATTCTCAGAACTATCCCCTCCCATAATGAAAAAAAAGATCTTGTGTGAAAATGAATGTGCCATTTTAATCTATGACTATATATTCTCAAAGATGTCATCCAACAACTCTATATACCATTCATAGTTAGAGCCTTTCTTGGACACTCCACTCCCGTAACAAAATCGACTAGTTACAGGCCATTAGCACCTAGGCGCATGCATTGTGAAAGCAACAACCGTGATGCACAAGGGCATTTTGGTTACAAACAGGCATTGCACATCAACTAACATCGTGACCTCTGGATTTGTATCACGTGACATGTACGCTATCGATTAGTTACTACCCGTTTTTGCCAAGGGAGTAAAATTGAGCCCCTATTGTACAAGAACATTAGGAACCTAGTTCAAGGTCTGCGATTCAATTGTAAGCATTCCCTTTTATCTTTCTTTTTTCTTTTTATAACCAACGTTATGTTTTCTCTATTATATTAAGTATTAGGTTTGTTTTTAAAGAAGTTTTAGTAGTTTTCCCTACTAAATACATAAACCTCATTTAATAGAATCTACATATGTACAAATGCATGATTCAATGCACATCTATTTGCTCAATAGGTACATACTTATAGAGTAACTAACTTCACGTTTCATGACCCTTTATTTATATATTTTTTCACAAAGATGAATGTTAACTCAAATTCGAGCACATGATTAAGTAGAAGTTTGAGTACTGTTGGGAAAAAATATATAACATCTATATCAAGAAAATAAATCAAGTTAATTAAAATAAAGTTCCATATTTCAATATGGTTTCCCAAGTTTCATTGACCTTAAACTGCACACATAGAGAGTCCGATGGTGCCCACCTGGAGGGTCCGTCTATTCGCACCCATGAATTTAGTAATGGCACCCGAATTAGTCTCGGTACCCGGTCGATTTTCGGACTTTTAGTGTTAGACCCGTGATATCCCCAAAATGCTCTCCTCTTCTTGATCCTGCCTGACCGCCCCCATGACAATGTCGGTCTTCATCTACCGATCGACACCTCCAGCTGTTGGGTTAGGGTTTAGCAGGGAAGAAGATGAGGAGGGAGGAGGAAAGATGAGGAGGAGGAAGGAGGGTGGCTGGGGGCAGCGTTCGGAAGGAGGTGGTAACGGTAGAGGAAGGAGGAAAAAGGAGGGGGGTGATTGGGGGTGGCAGCCGAGGTAGAACGCGATGGGTGCGAGGTTCAATGGTGACCAAATGGAGATTGGGGATGAGAGAAAAAATGGAATAAATAAAAATAAATTTACATGGGTGTCATCACTAATTCCGTGGGTGTGAGTCGATGAACCCCACCTGGAAGCTAGTTCAAAATTATAACCGGTCCGACCTAATCTTGATGGAAATAATGGTTTATATTGCAACCATACATCTGATCCACATATCCAGATTCTGGGTCTATGTTAGACCAAAGTCGAGATGGGTCCGTAGACTAAATTATATGTATCACATCTATATGTTAGCATGGTGTGATTGGGGTTGATTCTGGCATTCCAGGCTAACTCGGTCGTCACAACCCAAGAGACAACATCGTAGTTCGGCTATGTTGTAGCTTTTTGCAAAGGGCTGATCTACAAGAGTTTTTGCGCAAAGCTGGATCAACCGCTTTAGATAATAGAGCTTTTGGGACTTCTAACTGTATTTTTTCACAACGTGATAGAACATATTTAAGCCTCCTAAAAGCACTTTTGGGTAGAGACTTGACCAGGTGGTGCTGCAAAAGGCCACAACATGGGTTCTTGTTTTTTTCTCTCTCTTCTTCTTTGTCAATAAAGCCAACATGTGCAATAATAGCTTATTAATATGTCGGATTAGTGTTTGGATTAAGATTTTATATATGCCGATTGTCTTTAGGGGTGGCAATAGAGTCGAAAAACCAAAAAACCGAGCATAAACACGATCTGAAGTTTCGACTATGGGTATGGATTTTGTACTCGAAACAAGATTTGGATAGGTTATCTATATAGGAACTCTCCTCGATCAACTTGCGGGTATGGTTATGAGTATCCTCAATACCCATACCCGAAACTTGATACCTGATTGCCCCTGTAACTTGTGTATATTAGGTAATAGAGTAGACTCCAAACTCACCTATATTCTAACGAAACTCATATCCCTACCCAAATTCTATTAAATCTTGTATCCTAATAAACCAATATAATAAGAAACTACTAGAGCTTCATATATATATATATATATATATATATATATATATATATATATATATATATATATATATATATATATATATATATATATATATATATATATATATATATATATATATATATATATATATATATATATATATATATATATATATATATATATATATATATATATATATATATATATATATATATACTAGTAAAAACCCCGTGCCCAAGGTCACGGAAAAGATTTCTAGGACGACAAAAATATTTCGAGGGCGGGGATAATTTTTAGAGGGTGACGGCAACATTTTGGGGGCGGCAAAAGATTTTGAGGGCGTGAAACCTGTAAATCCCCGTGCCCAAGGACACGAAAAAGATTTCAAGGGCGACGGAAACATTTTGATGACGGTGATAATATTTAGAGGGTGATGGCAATATTTTGAGGGAGACAATGATAGTTCATGGGCAACGATATTATTTTGATAGGGGGGAGGGGGGGTCATACACGAAAAAGATTTCGAGGACGACGAAAATATTTCGAGGGCGGTGATAATTTTTAGAGGGTGGCGGCAATATTTTGAGGGCGGCAATAATTATTTCAAGGACGAAAATTATTTCAAAAAAGGTGACTTATTTCGAAGGTGACAATAAAAAGATTTCGAGTGCGATGGAAACATTTTGAGAACGGTAATAATATTTAGAGGGTGGCAGCACCCGAAACCCCATGCACGCATGCATAATTGCAGCCATCCATATCCGTGCCTGTCAGCACTGCAATGGGACGCATTCGGCGGCAATCAATTCCATTTCTAGTTTCATGCAAAGTTCTGAATTCAAGGACTTACGTCCGGAGGAGGGAGGAGGCTTTACGCCCCAGTGATTGTGCAAAATAAGCAAAATCAGCATATTTGCTAATTTTTTGAAAAATCAGCAAGGAAAAAATCATCAAATTTGCAAAAGATACGATTTTTTAAATTTTTTAGGAATTGCTAAAATAAAAAAAATAAAAGGCGCAAAAACCCCCCTCCAGTGATTGTGCAAAATAAGCAAAATCAGCATATTTGCTGATTTTTTGAAAAATCAGCAAGAAAAAAATCATCAAATTTGCAAAAGATATGATTTTTTAAAATTTTAAGAAATTATTAAAATAAAAAAAAGAAAAGACGCAAAACCCCCCCTCCACATGTGCTCCCAAAGCGACATCCTCTTCGACTGATTTTTTTTACAAAATCCGCAAGAAAAAAAAAGAGCAAATTTGTTAAAGATACGATTTTTCAATAATTTTAGGAATTGCCAAAAGAAAAAAGAAAAAGATGCCAAAACCCCCCTTCCACATGTGCTCCCAAAGTGACATCTGAGGTCGGCATCATCAATCTCACAAATTTTACTTTTGGAGAAATATAATCCCGTAGTTAGAAATATGATCAATTTAAATAATTTGCGAATAGTGTATGCAGAGGCTAATGGAGCAAGGAAAGGTTGCCCGGAAGCAATGTACAATCCCATCATTTTTTAAGAAAAAAAAGATGCAAAAAGTCGAAGGACTTCGTAGTCTTTTGCGCGTACTGCATATGACTAAATCATATGCACACCTATCATACAAATTGAATTAAAAACACAAAGACAAATCTGAAAATACAATATAAAAAATGATAAAATATCAATTTACTTTCTAAGCAAGTCTACCTTAGAAAATAATAGGACTCATGTAGGTTGTTATCCTAGTACTTGAATATCATAAAATGGAGAAAAAAAAAAAGTTCGGCCATGAGAAAAAAAAGAACAGTCAGGTTGGTTCAATTCCCTTTTTAGTTTTCATGCAAAGTTCTTGATTCGATGAAAAAATTTAGCAAAATAAGCAAAATCAGCATATTTGCTGATTTTTTGAAAAATCAGCAAGGAAAAAATCATCAAATTTGCTAAAGATACGATTTTTTAAAATTTTTACGAATTGCTGAAAGAAAAAAGAAAAAGACACAAAAACCCCCGTAGCCTCCACATGTGCTCCCAAATCGACATCCTCCTCGGCTGATTTTTTTGCAAAATCAGCAAGAAAAAAAAGAGCAAATTTGTTAAAGATATGTTTTTTTTATATTTTTAGCAACTGCTAAAAGAAAAAAAGGAAAAGACGCAAAAACCCCCCTTTTTGAGCGGATCCTCGTTTACCCCACTAAAAAAATGATAACAAATGAAGTGATGAAGACAATCGTTTACTGAATATAAAAAAGGTACCGAATTTATGATGAAATCAGTACAACTTGTTACACACTTCACAGTTGAGTTGGGTCTGAATTGATGATAACAATAGTACAACTGGTTACATACTTTACATGGCCAACAACAAACTCAATCCAAACAGACATGCTAATAATCCAACATACCACTGGCTATTGAGGGTGGGAAGGCTGCGTCTTATAACCTTGGCTCAATTCTTGAGGATGAAATTTGTGGTGTATGCCCACGCATTGATGTTGACTGGATCAGTGAGGTGGTTGGCAAAATTTGACTTGTTGAGCATATCAAATTGTTGTCTCCATGCCTTTGAGAGCTAATACCTGCACAATTTGATTGGTTTCAGCCCATCAAAAAATAGGTCACTATTATCAAATCGAAGCAAATCGAAGAATTAATTTTCATCGAATCAAATAGCTAACCATGAAATCTGTATTCCAAAAATCCAATAGTTTGAATCTGATATTTCTCAAAAGATTCAATTCATTTATGATATCACCTCAGGCTGAAGCTGTTTTGAGAGGAAAGAAGCTAACCAAAATCCACAAAGGTTCATGCAAACACATTCCCCCGTGAAAAGGGAATTGTAATATTGTACCTCGCATCAAATTTCATTTTTTTTTCTTTTTCATATCTCATCAACAGATCAACTTAGTATTTAATTTTGTTCATCTATAATCATCCGCAACTTTCCCGAAGTCTTTCTAGGAAGCTTTAATTTTGTTCATGCAAACACATGCATACATGTCTTCTAGGCATTCCCACCAAATTCAATTAAATTTTCAACACATTGCATTCTTGGGCGGTACTAACTTGATTTGCATTCTTGGGCGGTACTAACTTGATTTGCATTCTTGTTGTGATCCAACACGATAATAACACTATTCATGTTTGCTTCAGATATCTTCAATCAAATTATCTTTTGGGTAATGTTGTGCACATGCAATGATCAGGATCATACACGATGACTAATTTTAGCTTAAAATCTGCTATGTGTGTGTGTGTGTGTCTCGCTTATTCCAATTCAAAAATCCAATTCCATGAAAAGGCCTATGCAAGTGGTGCTTTTATTCAAAGATTCTCAACTGATAGATTACTGGATTTTGCATGAACCTAACAAAAACTATTGGGTTTGCTGATTTTTTGTGATTTTTTATGATTTTTGCTGATTTTTTATGATCTTGCTATTTTTTGGGTGCAAATTTACTGATCACTGTAAGTATTCAGTAATTTGGATCTCACTTGCACCAAAAAAATGAATCTTTCAAAGATCACGGGGGAATGTGTTTTGCATGAACCTTTGTGGATTTTAGTTAGCATTCTTAAGAAATAGGGGGATCTCACAATATTTTTCGTATAGTTTTTGCATTGGATCTCACTTGCAAAACTCACAAAAAATCAGCAAAACTCATAAAAAATCAGCAAAATCACAATAAAACAATATTGACAACATATTGCCGACCTCTATAATCGACGTAATCATTTCCAACATATTGCAATCCATTATTTCTAACTAATCAATTAAAATTTAGCACAATTGTCACAAAAAGAAATCCAAAAGCTGTGCAAAAATCAATTTGATGTAAATGAAAGCAAAATACTTTTTAAAAAAAAGTAAAGGAAAAGAAAAGCAAAGGAAGGAGACATTTAAATTCCATGCAATTATCAAGCACCCACCTCTTGGTGCTTACTTAAGTGGGTCACTTAGCAGGGGATGATGCGGCTATTTAAACGAACCAAAGCCTATGTATATAAAGCTCGTAGTAGCATGTACCAAAAAAAATCAGTAAGTTCATCCGATTTTGTGAGTTCATCCGGTAGTGAGTTTAAGCAAAAATCATCAAAGCTTCTTCAAAATTAGCAAAGCATATTAGGATGAACTCACTATTTTGTTGCCTATGTATATAAAGCTCATAATAGAATGTACCAAAAAAAAAAAAAGATGGTCATAGTAGCATGATCCTAGGATGGCAAAATTTTTGAAAAAGATGATATGCGTGCCACACACATGCATATGAAGATCGAGTTCATTGTTGATCACTATTTTGATTGCGTCAAAATCCATGGATTGGATAAAAGCATGCTCATAGTAGCCTCTTCAACATAGGATGATCCAAGGATCTTGACACAATCAAAACCAAAAAAAAATTTCCATTTACCAGACATATGGTGAATCTGATTGGATGAATGTAAGTCACTACTGACAAACCAGCTATTTAATCAGAGTCAAACTCGTTAAGGACTGTAATTTGTCACTAATGCAAATAAAAGCAAATCAAAGAATAAGAGAAAGAGCAGTGAAGGAGAATAGTAAAGTTCTTATACAATAGTCCGGAAAGCTTCTTACGCCAACTATGGCCGTGAGGGTGGTAGCGTTCTATCTCCCTTCTATCTTTCAGTTTATTTCCCTTCTTTGAATCTGAAGAAAAAATAGATCAAAGTTTAACCAAAAAAATTCCGCACATAACCAAATAATTCAAAAAATAAACAATATTTATGATTTTGCAAAATTTTGCAAAATCAGCAAGAAAAAAAACAGCATTACCCCCCCCCGCCACCCCCCACACACACATTAGCACGTTGATTTGAAGTTATTGGTTGCAGCAAATTTGCAAACACATGAGGACTATCTCTAAAGGAAAAAAAATAGAGCGATTCAAGAATGGTGCACTTATATATCCTAATATGCAAAAGCCCCCTCGTTTTCTTTTTCTTGAAAAGTCAAATATGGCATCCTAAACAATTTATTGTCATAGGATTCCTAAAATATCCTTATACTCTTCTAGAATGTGCACTCAAAAAATTCAGGTTGATAAAAATCAGGTTGTGCAAAATAGAGCTTTGAATACTTTCTTGAATTCCTAAAAAATCATCTTGAACTCTTGCAAAATAAAAAATCAGGTTGTGCAAAATCATCAAATTTGCTGATTTTTTGCCAAATCAGCAAGAAAAAAAAAACATTACCCCCCCCCACTAATCCATGCATGCAAATCGGCCACCACACTAATCTATGCATGCAAATCGGCCACCACACTAATCCAATTGGCTCACACTAATCCATGCATGCAAATCGGCCACCACACTATTACATGGTGGGCGGGATCACACATACAACCCCACATATTCTCTCTGAATTCTATTATTCGAAACAAAGAGAGAAGGGCTTGAATGCTACAGTTGTCGTTTTTGTTCCTACTCTCGACTCGTATGGTATGGACAATGCAATGGAGGTGACGACTACAGTTGTCTCTCTCTTATTTTTTTCCTTAAAAAATGAATCAAGTTGTTTGAAAAAATGAAGGAATGAAAAACAGAGGAAAGATGAAAGAAAAAAAGGAAAACCCAAAAACTGATCGGATCTGCTCCTACTCTCGCCAAAACCACATGCATTAGAAAACCCTGATTGGATCTGCTCCTACCCCCCAACTCTGGCATAACTCAAAGGGTTCTAACACATAATGAATACCTTTAGCCTCCCAACTTCAAACAAAACAAACCATGTTATTAGCATCAGTAAAAGATTCAATACCTTGCATTGGCCAACTCTCAAAGTTGGGCATCCCGGAACCACTGCAACGAATTGCACAACACCGATCTTCACAATTGATTCAAGATAAGCATTTAAATCACCAAAAAGTATGCTAATTTAATATGTGAAGGTTGAAAAAAAAAAATCTTTACTAATAAAAAAATTTAGTGATTTGTGATATTATGATCGGTGATATGTGATCAGTCATCCCGTTCAAAAAAAAAAGTGATTTGAAACCCAGGCAGGGATAGAAATTAGCAAGTCTAAAAAAAAAACTTTTGAGCTCACAATTTAGAAATAGAAATCCGGGATTTGAAACCCGATTGTTCATTAAAAAATCTCACCACTGAAACCCGAAATGGCGTAAAACTGAAGGGATAAATTAAAATACCAAAATTGCCCTTTTTTTCCGCCATTTGAAATGGCGTAAACTCCCTATATTAGTTTTAGGATTTAGGGTTAGGGTTTAGGGTTAGGGTTTTAGGTTTTAGGGTTAGGGTTAGGGTTAGGGTTAGGGATTAGGTTTAGGGTTTAGGTTTAGGGTTAGGGTTTGACGGTTTAGGTTTAGGGGTGTAAGGTTAGGGTTTAGGTTAAAAAATATATATTTTTTAACTTCGTCAATGTAACATCCTAATCCCTAAACCCTAACCCCTAAACCCTAAAACCCTAAACCTAACACCTAAACCCCTAAAACCTAAACCCTAACCCTACAATCTAAAACCTAAATCCTAAAACCTAAAAACCTAACCCTAAAACCTAACCCTAAATCCTAAAACTAATATAGGGAATTTACGCCATTTGAAATGGCGTAAATTCCCCAAATTAGTTTTAGGGTTAGGGTTTAGGGTTTTATGGTTAGGATTTTAGGTTTTTGGATTTAGGGTTTAGGGTTTAGGTTTTAGCTTTAGGGTTTAGGGTTTAGGGTTAGGGTTTAGGGTTTTAGAGCAGTGACAATATTATCTGGGAGGTCCTATAGTTTGAGGGTGGCAAAGCACATTCGGTAGGAGACGGGCAAATACGTCGGCGATGCCCATATTCGTCCACGGCATCCATTTTCAGCGGGACAATCACATAAGATTTAATTTCTTGATTGGATGCACCAACATAAACCGAATTGACCCAAAACCAAATTACTGCCGAATTCGAACTTTGTTACTATGATCAAGCTCTGTGCCGGACTCAAGATTAGGGTGGAGGCACTCGAGCTTCCCAAATATTTAAAAAAAAAAAATTAATGAGATAATATGAGGGAGTTTCAAATACAACATGGTTGATAGTGAGAAGGGATGAAAATGAACCAAAAAATGCTAAAACTGATAAGAACAACTTGACACACCCAATTATATGGTCTCAGGCAGCATTGGTGGGCCATTATCTAAAGGTTTTCTAGAACTGACTTGCGATTGGCTTCACTTATCTACTGCTCCATCGGCTTACTCTTTCCATTTTGTTCACGGATGGAAAAAATCAGCAAAATAATCCCTTGCCTCCAGCAAGGAGGCAAGGGATGGTATTCTAGCAACTAAAAGAAGGAAACTTTACTTACTTTCCAGTAGGCAGTCTGAGAGAAGCAACTAAAAAAAAGTGATCATCAGCACCATAAGCAACAATGGGGATGGTATTGTAGTCCACAGATAATTCCGGCTCACTCACATTTCCCTCTCTTCCTGCTGAAATGCAGAGCCATTCCAGTCAAAAAAAAGAAAAAAAGAAGTAGGCAGAGAAGGAATGAAAAAATAAAAAAACAAAACCGCAAAAAAGAAACCGTAGACAGAGACGAAGCATGCTCCAAGCCGATCACCAAGAGCCGCTTTCAAATAAATTATAGCATGATCAACTAATGAAAAAGTGCTATCAAACCAAACATAATTCGTATATATTTGAGCATGATCAATGGATTAAGCAACATATCATTTTTGAATGAACAGTTCTTCGTTCTTACTTCAACAATCAAATCAAACAAAATCTATATAGCAACATAAATCATAGCATGATCAACTAACTTCCAACTGCATTCCTATAAATCCACACATCACATAAATAAAATAGCTAATCATGGCAAACAAATCCTGCGTTGGCTGTGGAAATCGTGCGACCAAGTTGGAGAAAGTGGCTGGCGGAGGAAAAAAAAGAAAAAAAAAACAGCAGAGTGAGAAAGAGGGGAGATGAAAAGTAAAAATGAAGACAGCGATCTCACCTGCGGTTTGTCGGAGATCTGAACATGAGTTCTTCATTTCGATTTCTCCAAGTCGTCGAAATGGGATTCGCCGGCAAAAACCTCACATTGATGGATAAATTCAGAAATCTGAACATGAGTTCTTCGTGAGAGGGGCTCCGTGTGGTGGATCGCAGCTTCACAGAAAAAAAATAAATCATAGAACCTTAAACAATCGATCAGAAGAACCGAGAGAGAGAAGAGAGAGTACCTAACCGGCAAAAACCTCACATTGATGGATAAATTCAGAAATCTGAACATGAGTTCTTCGTGAGAGGGGCTCCGTGTGGTGGATCACAGCTTCACAGAAAAAAAATAAATCATAGAACCTTAAACAATCGATCAGACAAACCGAGAGAGAGAAGAGAGAGTACCTAAGACTGTGTCACACCTCCGGACGCCCATTGCGAGAACCTCCGGACGCCGAACAGCCCATTGTAGGGCAGTGGTCTACAGCTCCGGGAGCTCTGGGTCAGGAGGACGGATGAGATGTCAGGGGAAGAGAGAGAGAGAGAGGAGGAGAGGAGATTAGGGTTGAGAGGTGGGAAGAGATGAGAGAGAGGCGATCGGGAGGGAGAGGGATCGGTGAGTGAGAGAGAGATCTGGAGGGAAATTGCTGGAGAGGGAGAGGGATCGGAGAGTGAGAGAGATCTGGCGAGGGATAGAGAGAGATGTCGAGAGAGCGAGCCGTTCGGTGGCTTCCGAGAGAGAGAGAACGGCACAGGGGGGGGGGGCGTGGGGGGCGGCTTCCGAGAGAGAGAGAACGACACAGGGGCGGGGGTCTCCGGGTTCCAAGAGAGAGAGGGAGGGCGTGGGGGGCGGCTTCCGAGAGAGAGAGAACGACACAGGGGGACAGGGGTCTCCGATTTCCAAGAGAGAGAGGGAGGGCGTGGGGGGCGGCTTCCGAGAGAGAGAGAACGGCACAGGGGGCGGGTTTGTTAGGCAGGGTTAGGTAATGGACGGCTGTGATTGCATTCAGCATTTAAGAGGTTGAGTGGGATTCGGATAGAAAACGGACGGCGGGGTTAGATGGGCAGGGTTAGGCAATGGACGGCTGTGATTGAGTTGGGCATTTAAGAGATTGAGTGGGATTCGGATAGAAAACGGACGACGGTGATTTATCCCCCTCCTCTGCATAAATCTGAACCGTCGCTTTGTCTCAGTTCATTTGTCCCCCCCACAACCGTCGTCCCTTATTATATATATATATATATATATATATATATATATATATATATATATATATATATATATATATATATATAGAGAGAGAGAGAGAGAGAGAGAGAGAGAGAGTACAGGTATGAGCTGACAGCGTAATTGCTCGTTTGAGCAGTCTCCGGCAGTCGTCCGATCGGCGTGGAATCGAACGGCACAAATCCATCCCGCACCGGCTAAGAATTGTAGCCATCCGATCGGATGATACAACGGATGGGATCCGTGGAAAACAACCGAATAGGACAAAAAAAAATTGCGAATACTGTAGCGCTACAGTGTCCACGATTTTTTTTGTCCTATTTGGTTGTTTCCCATGAATCCCATCCGTTGGATCATCCGATCGGACGACTACCGTTCTGAGCCGATGCGGGATGGATTTGTACCATTGGATCTATGAGAATCCAATGGCACAAATCCATCCCCATGAGAATCCAACGGCATAAATCCATCCCGCATCGGCTCAGAACTGTAGCCGTCCGATCGAATGATCCAACGGATGGGATCCGTGGGAAACAACTGACAAAAAAAAAAAAGTTACTGTAGCGCTACAGTAACCGCAATTTTTTTTTGTCCTATTCGGTTGTTTCTTACGGATCCCATCCGTTGGATCATCAGATCGGATGGCTACAATTCTGAGCCAGTGTGGGATGGATTTGTGCCGTTCGATTCCACACCGATCGGACGACTGCCGGTGACTGCTCAAACGAGCAATTGCACTGTCAGCTCATGCCCCGTATTCTCTCTCTCTCTCTCTATATATATATATATATATATATATATATATATATATATATATATATATATATATATATATATATATATATATATATATATATATATATATATATATATAGAGAGAGAGAGAGAGAGAGAGAGTGAGTGAGTGAGAGAGAGAGAAATCTCTCTAGGGTGGGAGGGGGGGGGTTTGGCCTAGACCTCGACCAATAGATTGATAATAAAACTAGTAATTACAAATGAAGAAGAAAATAGACTAAAAAACAAAAACAAACATGACACAAAACACAATACAAACAAGCGTCAAATAGTGGCAATAATGCTTAGCAGACTGCCAGACTCGACTTCAAAGGATCAGCCAGAGAAGTGCTCTATAGCCTCGCCGTGTCCTTGGTCCTACGAACGATTTCCGTGTGAGGAGATGAGAACTGTTGGAAGATTCTTTTGTTCCTCTCTAGCCAAATGTTCCAGGAGGTAGCCATGAGTAGGATGTCCCAGGTCTTTCGTGAGTCGGGACAAACACGCTTCTTCCTCCAAATTGACCATAGGGAGGGAGTCGATGTTGGGTGTCCTCTGCTGTGTAGCTTGCTCTTTAGTATATCCCAGATAAATCACACAAAACTGCATGAAAGCATAAGGTGAGCTGAAGTTCCATCTGCTGCACTACAAATAGGGCAAATGGACTCAATGGTTCATGGATGATTTCGCTTAATTAACTAGATTCATCTTTGTGAGAATTTTTTCCTAAAATGGTAGACACATGATGTGTAGCGTGCTCGTTAATATACAATTTTTTCTCCCTCAAGCAATTGTATATGTGGTAAAGAAAAAAGAGAAAAGTGTACCTAATTTATACCCGAAACCCGATTTGGTATAGGTCAGGTATTGACCCTCTAATACCTACATGAGTATGGATGGGGATATGGACCCTGCCATACCCGTATGGGTATGGGTAGGAGTCGGGTGCAACTTGAACTTAGACCTGCTGCCACCCCTATCTGTCATCTATATAACAAGGGACATTAGTTTTGTGCTGACTAGACAAAATGGAACAAAAAAGCTGACTGGACAAAAATGAACCGAATAGATCTAACCATTTGTTCAAAAATCAATGCACGATTTATCCTAAAATCCTGACCCATTGAAATTGCACTAAACTTGATTGTTCATCCCATGATTGTTGTTCACATCAACGACTATAAACCCACCTGTTAAAATTTCGATCGCCCCAAACGGAGCAAAAAAGATGACAAGGACAAGCTAACTAGACAAAAATGAATCGAATAGATCTAACCATTCGTTCAAAAAATCAACACACGATTTCTCCTAAAATCCCGGCCCATTGAAACTGCACTAAACTTGACCGTTCATCCTGTGATCGTTGTTCACATCAACGGCTATAAACCCGTCTGCTGAAATTTTGGCTGCCCCAAACCATCGGGTCGATCTCAAGGAATTCGTTCGAACAGAGACAACTGCAATTGATTGATTATAGGGGGAGGGGGAGTTGGTCGCGCCGAAGGCACTCGCTTCGTGCCAATCGGTACGGGCGAGGAAAATGGGTGTCCTTATGAATGCCAGTGTTGTCGTCGAAAGTGTTTTGTTGCCGAAGGCGTTCAGGTGTATTATCGCCGAAGGCGGCCCTCTACAGTGTCGACAAGTGTGTTGCTGCCGAAGGCGGCCCGTTGCAGTGCCGACAGACATGAGCATGCACTAGTATACATATATTGTATATATGTGATTTACATAAATGAATACCGACACTGTAACCGCTTGCCCTAAATATAAGAAGATGCATAAGACCACCCACCAGGGGATATGAGAGTTGGCAAAGTAATTGATTCTTTAGTGATGACATTGTGGGTTCGACTACTCCTCCCCTCGTTTTACCCAATAGTGAAGTGGGAATTGTCGAGTGGGTCGGGTTTCACTCCTAGAGGGATTAGGCCGAGCCTGAAGTGGGTCATTGCCCGAAAGGTTTCGGTACACCAGCTGATCTCAAAAAATAAAAGAAAAAAGAAGATACAGGTACATAAAACCTCATAAAAGAGCTATATTCCAACTTAAGCTTTGCCCCTTGTAAGGAGAAGAAAACATAACATATGGCTAAGAGCACTACTTCTATAAATATTTTATATATCATACTAATTTAAATAAAATTCTAAATAATTATCGTTACATCCCCGCCCTATAACTAGGAAGGTTGTGTTTTTTTTTAGAGGTTTTTCCCAAATTGACCATCAGGTCTATCCAAATGAAGAGAATAACATTAAAGTTGTAACCTTTACTTTTATGACCCCCAAATATCCTTTAGAACACAAATACCCTCATCCCTTCCAACCTCATCCCCGATCTCCTCCAATTGAATAGCTCGAAATCCTCCATGGCGACGTGGTGATCTCCTCCAACTGGATAGCTCGAAATCGTCCATGGCGATGGGGAAGACGAGATACGTGGTGGCGACGTTCTGAAGGGAAACCCTCGCATTCCCTTACCCCGTCTGAATCTGTACGGACACTGGCTCTCTCTGGCTTCTCTCAAATCCTCGATTCAATACCACGGAAAATCATACCTGGCTCCCCGCATCTTCTTACCAGGTGCTCCTCTGATCCAATTAGGTTTTTCGCAGGTATGATGATTTCATTTGTTTCTAGGTCTTTTATTTCGATCCTTTGTGCAAATGATTATTTGTGCAAATTTGGTGTCCATTTGCCAGTGATTAGGATCGAATTTGGTGTTCATTTGAGAAATGATCTTTTGTGCAAATTTGGTGTCCATTTGTATTTTTTTTTAAGAAATGATCCTTTGTGCAAATTATAGTGTTGTCAATTCTGATGATCTGCTCGTGATCAGGACTCACCTCCAACAAAACGTCTCTATATAATTCTTCCCTAAAGATTAAGCATTTAAGGCCTATAAATTTATGGCCCGTAAGCTTTAGAAATTAAATTTTAGGGAAGAATTCTATGGAGAGGTTTTGTTGGAGTTGAGTCCTGATCACGGGCAAATGGATAAATCACGGGCAAATTTTTAATGGAAGTGGATCCTAATTTTTTTGTTTCCTCCTCTTTATATGTTTGGGTTAGCGGAATAAGAACTTGTCATTTATGAGCTAGTACAAATAACCCATGTTACAAAGGAGGGAGCAACTGCAGCACATGGGGTATGATGTTGTCCTTGGCTCTCCCTCAACAAATTAAGTGATTATTAAGAGAAAGAGAGAGGGGGGGGGCTTGTAAAAAAAAAGAGGTTTTTCCCAAATTGACCCTCAAGTCTATCGAAATGAAGAGAATAACATTAAAGTTTTAACATTTACTGTTATGACCCCCAAATATCCTTAAGGACACACATACCCTTAATCCTTTCCAACCCTTGCATTCCCTCACCACGTCTGAATCTGTACGAACACCGGCTTCTCTCCAATCCTAGATTCAATACCACAGGAAATCCTACCCGGCTTCCCGCATCTTTTTACCAAGTGCTCCTCTGATCCGATAAGGTTTTCCACAGGTATGCTGATTCCATTTGTTTCTAGGTCTTTTGTTTCGATCATTTGTGCAAATTTTTTTTTTGAGAAATAATTCTTTGTGCAAATTTGGTGTCCATTTACCAGTAATTAGAATCAAATTTGATGTCCATTTGAGAAATGATCATTTGTGCAAATTTGGTGTTCATTTGTATTTTTTTTTTGAGAAATGATCATTTGTGTAAATTATAGTATTGTCAATTCTGATGATATGTCCGTGATTAGGACTCACCTCCAACAAAACCTCCCCACATAATCCTTCCTTGAATATTAAGCATTTAAGGCCTAGAAAATTATGGCCCATAAGCTTTAGAAATTAAATTTCAGGAAAGAATTCTATAGAGAGATTTTGTTGGAGGTGAGTCCTGATCACGGACAAATGGACAGATCACGGGCAAATGGAGGTGGTGTCAATCCTTAATATAGTGTTGTCTATTTCTAGGTCTCAAATGCTTGTATTAATTTACTTTTGGGTCAAGACTCTATATTGTTTCTAGATCTTTTGTTTCGATCTTTTGTGCAAATTTGGTGTCCATTTGTTTCGATCCTCTGATCTGATAAGGTCTTTTGTTTCTAGGTCTTTTGTTCCGATAAGGTCTTTTGTTTTGATATTTTCTATATTCATCAACCTCCAAGACATGTTATATAACCTCCATAAATCTTATATAAAATATTGACTTTAATCTATCAAGTTCAATGTAATTTTTAAAAATATTTTCTATTTCTCACAATCACATATGTTTTTTATTATTAAAATAACTTTCATTGTTGTTTCTTGTCGAGCAATCATTATATGAATTAAGGAACTAGGTATTGATTTTCTAATAAAATTGATAGAATGACGAAGCCTCTGATTCCTCTTTTATTATTATTTTTCTGTCTTTAATATATTGTTTTCTATGTAGTATAGTGATGAGTTCGTTGCTATCTATATTATGCATCTATGACGGAGAATTCGTTATGTCAAAAGATAATTATGAATACAAAGGTGGAGCTTCTAAGATATTTATGTTGTCGTCGTTAGCTACATATGATGAACTAATTCAAAAGATTTATCTTTCTATAAAAACTAGCAAGGAAGGATATGACATATATGTCAAGGTTATTTATCCAAGTTCAATCCCTTGTCCACCTATTGATATCTTTGATGATGATGATGTTGCTGCCTTCATTGCCCATAATATACACAATGTCAATAATACCAACATTCATTTGATAGTAACCAGAGTAAAAGTTTTGATTCCAATGTCTAGTCCATAGCCAACTACAAAGAAACTTATCTCAAATTCTTCCAAAAGAAGCTTTAGATCATCAGAAGTTTTCTAGAGTTTTTTTATTGGTTAAGACAAAAGATTTGTTTGTATCATCTATCAATTCAACACATGTGTCGACCACAGATATTGCTACTACATCTGAAAGAATTCAGGTTGTATCATATGCCTTAAATATTGAATCAAATCGTCAGGTACATGTTCAGCAGAGTAAAGTGGTTGAAAATGATATCAGGTAAATTGGTTCTTATTTGATATTGGTTAGAAGTTCATTAGTAGATATTATATTTGTTAAATTAATATATTTTTTTACTTTATTTAATTGCAGGTGTTTGACAAAATATCCCATACGTAAACCATTTATAGATGGGGATATCTTATATGGGAAAAATTTTATTGACTGTACTATAGATATTAATGCTTGTTCTACTCCATATTTGAGGGAATGACATGGTGCAAACCTCTTCCCTAACTGAGAAATGGTAGAAGTTGATATTGAGTCTACCGTCAGTGGGGATGGGTGTGATGTTTTAAATACTTTACTAAAAATCACTCCTAAGAAGTGTGGCACTCCTAACTATCAAAGAACTCATGACCAACAGAGGTTGGTTTAATAATTTTGTATATTATATATAGTTAATGTTGTTTAATCGATGAATGTTTTGAAATTTAGTAATAATATTAAATTCTTATCGTTTTTATTGCAGAATATTGTACTTTACATATTCGAGACAGTTTGATGATGATTTAACAGATGTTCATAATAATACTATCTATGATTGAGATTTAATTGATCAATGCATTGCAAATCCATTAGACATCAAGTCGACTCCTGATCATCTGACCAATTTATCTGTGCATTTATCGATCTCATTCCAATACGCTTAAAAATATAGATTATTGATATACATTAACTGTCATTATGGTTTAGAAGTTACTAATAAATATTTACATGTTGTAGGTCTCTTTTCACTAGTCCAAAGAAAGATATGGATAATCAATCTGCTGTTCAAAAGTTGACTTGTGTTATGAAGGTTAAAAAAGAAGAATATATACTAGATTTTGAAGATACATATGTCAACAAAGAATATGCAAATCAAATAGATACGAAAGTTGATTGCCGTAATATTAAACTATATCAAATATTCAAGGATAAAAGAAGTATGATACAATTTATAAACAAGTGCGCATTGCTTACAAATATTGAATATAAGGTTTTGAAATCAAGCATAATACGATACACTATCAAATGCAAACGAGATAACTGTCCTTGGAGGTTGCATGCGTCAAGGATTCAGGGCACTGAAGTTTCCAGATCAAGACATTAGTTGTGTTTCATTGTTGTTCATTACCACAATGTGGTGTCAATCATCAACAAGCTACAAATAAACTGATAAGTGATTTTGTGATTTTAAAACCTCAGACCTATGTTTTATATACGCCAAAGGCTATTATATACGACATTCAGAAAGAATTTGGAGTGATGATTAGTTACAAGAAAGCATGGAAAGAATGGAAGATAGCTATCATGGCAGTACGGGGATCTTATGAGGAGTCCTATGCATTGTTACCTGCATATTGCCATGAGCTCCAAAAAAAAAATCCAGGAACCTTTACGACGATCCAACGAGAATAAGGTAGATTCCTAAGGTTTTTTCTAGCTCTTGGTCAATGCATACGAAGTATTCAAAACCAGTGCTTAAGACCAGTGATAGCCGTTGATGGGTCATTTTTGAAGGGAAAGTACAAATGAACTTCATTTTTAGCGACAACAATAGATGGAGACAACCATATATTTCTGATTGCTCTTGGTATTGGAGAATCAGAAAACAATGATAGTTAAAATTGATTCTTGACACAACTTCGAGATGCAATTGGCCACATTAATGATTTGGTAATTTTATCAGACCGGCACCAAGCATTACTATCTCAGGTTTCAAAGGTATTTCCTTATACCTTTCATGGATATTGTGTATTTTATATTGTACAAAATATGCATGCAAGATTCAAGCAACCATTATTGTACAAATATTTTTACTCTGCTGCAAAAGCAACTAGAACGACGGAGTTTGTAGAGTTCATGGGAATAATAAAGGACATAAATCCTGACACTTATGAATGGTTAAACGAAATTAAAAAAGAAAGGTGGACTACTTTTTTTTTTCCGCAGGAGATACAATATTGTCACCACGAACTCAGCTGATAGTTATAACAGTGTTCTGAAAAAGGTAAGAGAATATCCGATAACGATGCTCGTTGAGGAATTTCGTTTAAAGATTCAGGGCTTGTGGTTCAAGAGACGAAAAAGTGACGGCAGATCTAACAACAAAATTAACAAAGTGGGCCATGTAAAGATTTATGTCAACATGATCATAGGTTCCTGTACTAGACCATGAAGGGTCAGCTTCGCCTCATCGTCTATATATATTTTCATCGGCTGAAAGGGAACAAATGTCAGTAAAGTTGATTAGGGGTGTTGTATCTTCAAAGTAACTTAACCCAATACCCAAAGAATGATGCACGAACAACTCTTGGAACCAAGCTCCCAGTCCAACTGATTTGAAATAACAACCTCTAGGGGAACTTCATGTCTCAATGGTCAATTACGGTATGATAGGCACAACAGTGAAAATGTGACCGTGCAGCCAAAATGCATTCCAGACTAGAACCTTCTACCTTGACCATCAAAACATTGAAGATACAACACAGGAGCAATCACACACTGATGTAACTAGGATTATCCCAAAAGCAGTATAACTTCGTAATGAGAGGAGCCACCCTAATGCAGAGAACAACACATTGTTGACCCAGAGTAGGTGCAGAAAACACATAGCTGTTAAAGACTTATTAGGGACCCATGCTTAAGATTTTTAGGTATGTTAGTAATTTCTACGTTAAATAAACCCCCAATATCCTCACCAACAAAAAGAAAAAGGACCACAAATCAGAGGAGTCTACCAAAAAGAAACCCAATATAGAAAGTAGCAGTCCACCAAAAGGTTCTGTTGCTATATAACTCTATGGAAACTTCTTTAGGGAGGCAGACATTTAGAAACATGTTTACTAATTCTAATCAAATTCCAATAGTTGTACGATATCTCTCATGTTATAATTGCTTTGTAAGCAGTTGAAACGTAATTCTTCTTCTAATATATGTTATGTCTCTTTGGATGCAATCCACTGTCTTATTCATTGTGAAGTAATTTGCATATGCCATGACGAACACACCACAATCATAACTGCATTATGACAAAATAAAAACTTTATAAGTTATCATGAATAATCCAGATTTGCATTAATTCATATTTTATATGATAAATTTATATACTTACCTATTTTCTTGCAATCTAAGTTCTTGAATACATTTTTGCGCCTCCTACTTCTTCCCATCGAATGCAAATATATCCCCTAAGCTGTACATGAGTGCAGGTAAGGCAAATAGGAAGGTCTTTATAGCTGATCTGTACTTATCTAAGGGATTCCTTTCCATTGAATCAACGATGACAAAATTCTTCTCTTTCATATACAACACCCCCAGGTACCAATGTAGTTGATCATAATTTATTGGACTCAACACATGACTACAATTTCATAACTTAAGGGAATTACCAGTAGAATCAAAAACATCATTATGAAGATTTACGATTGCTTTGATGTTATCATTCCACTTGTCATAGCATTTGGCCAGTTCTATATTTAAAATATTTTTCATATGTGAGAGTTTAACATAATCCATGTATTCTTTACCAGCCAACGCCATTAATTCCTATTATAAAAAATAAGTGTTATATTATATTTATAAGCGAAGAATATAATATCTTCATGTAACAAAAGAAATAAACATACCCAAAAGAATGAGTTGCTAATCACTATAGGGGGTGATAATGGGATCTTCTTCAATCTTTTTGAAATATGTCTCTTTTGTAACAGATACATATAAGCATTTAGATGCTATAACAATTTCGACCAAAGTAATTACCAACATAGTCATTGCAACTTATATTGCATGATAGATATATCATAGTTAATATAATTAAATATATAAAAAAAAACTTACGTCGCTCGTTACCCAGGTAACGGAAGAATATAAATCTATGATTATATCTGGAGAGATGCTAATCCCATCAATTATGGGAATATGCCTATAAGAAAATTTTGTTCATTAGAAAATAATTAAACCTTTATAAAAATTAAACATTAAAAATTTACTAGTTACGTATGTTATTTTTTTGTTTCCATCCATATAATCAAAGAGTGTCTTCCTCTCATTGGAAGTCAAATATTTCATCCATTTGTTCACTGTAATATTTGGCTCATCAATGAAGTTATCTTTCATCGTCTTTTTCTTGTTTCTTAATTTGATATACGGTGATTCACAATACTTATTTTATGTTCTTTGCCGCTTTTTTTTTTCATGAGATAAAGGATACAAGAATTATATTAGTTTAATAATAAGACAGTTGGAAACTAATTTGAATAAAGTGTAAAATTATATTAACTTACATTGACTTCTTCCTGTGAAGACACGCCCTCCACAATGATTGTCTTCTTTCTTCCTCTTTTTGCATACCCTCTCATTTCCTCTTCATCATTTTTCTTTTTTATATTTTTGTCTACCACCTCTTCCTTCATCACAATGTCTTATTTTCTCCTCCCATTGCATCCCCTTCATCCTCTCCCACCTTCTTTTTATCAATATCCATTGTATCATCTCCAAAATATCTTCATGTATCACTATTGTCTCTAGTGACAATGTCTGCCAATTGACCAAGTTGATTGGTATAAGTTAAGGAAGCATCTTCAAATCCCCTATCATCTTTCTATAAACCTTTTAATTAATTTATTTCTATTTGCTGTGCATCAACTTGTTTTTGCAGCAACAACACTTGTTGGCGAATTAAAGAGGTCTCTTGGAGCAAATCTTGAACAAGTCCCTCGAGATCAGAAATTCTTCTATTATTGCTCTTCTTCTCCTCATTATTCGGAGGAGATATCGAGACTTTCTTTTGATCCCTTCTTATCTCGTAGTTCTGGACCCTATCCTTGTTCTCTTCCTCCAATAAATCAGCTCCTAACTGGGGATAGGCACGTAGTTTCTCCTCAGTCCATGCAATCCCCTCAAGAGTACACTCCTATAATTAAAAAATTAACAAATCAATTTTTGGAGACAATAGCAATTATATAGCCAACTATATCATTCAATAGAAAAAATTTATAGTTGCTATACTTACATCATCTCCCTCTACCAAGTCCTTCACAGCATCATAGCTAATGGTTCCACAATCGTACCAATGGAGAAGTCTAGGGAAAGAAGGATCCTCCAATCTCTAAGCACAAGCATTCCCCAATCGAGGAATATACTTGAATATCCAAACCTATTTGACATGGTATTAAAAATTTATAATAGAATAAATATTCAGTAAGTATAAATTTAAATAGGGGAGTAAAAATTCATACGTGAAAAATATAAACATAACAAAAAAGATTATACTTTCCTGCCATATTTACTTTAGTCCGTGTACCCTCTATCCCGAACTTAAGAGCCATAAAACCAATATTACCCCACGGGTACGTGTTGAATGCCTCGATGGTATCAACTAATAAGAAGTACTTCTTTGATATAGGAGTTACACTATTTGACCCAAAAGCATAACTATCAAGAATTAGAAGTAAAGCTAATTTAAATGCGTCAGAATCATTAATGTATCTTTTCAAGACTTCCCACACATCCTGCTGCCCATATTTTCCTATAAAGTACTGCTTAAGTAAACGAGGTCTTCTCTCCTCCGGGATAATAGGAGGTTTTTCATCACCATAGTTAAGACCAGATATGATACAAAAGTCAGATAGCTTGAATCTTAATTTTCTTATCCCTACCTTGAACTCTAGGTTGTCTAAGTGATTTTGCATAAAATAGTGGGTAACCTGTGGTGCAAAAATAGAATCAGATTTTTTGATTCGTAAAATATGCCAAAAACAAAATGATTCAAGCAACTCATTTCGTTCTCGATTCTCCTTGAACAATTCTTCAATCTTTCCCACATATTGTAAAGTGTATCTCTTGTTTGGCTTAGCTTTTTTTGGACGATATATTTTTTCCCCCCTCTCTACTACTTTTAACTCTCCTCCTCTTACCCTTGCCATCTTCACTTCTTTCAACTTGTGCTGGCCTAGAGTTCAAGCGGTTGACTCAGGATAAGGAAAAGAATACAACTGCCTGATCTTTATTATGTAACTAAGTATTCCAAGCAAAATGAGCTAGCATTGAAAAATATTTATAATTTACTAACAAGTTCGACAAAAGAAGAAAAAAAAAATTAAGATGCAATTCTTAAAGAGTTTTTTATGAAAACCAATTGCTAAAACTAAAGCATAAGGAAAATATTTTTTTAAAACAAACGCTTCAAATTCAACTTCCGAAGCAAATTAAAATTAATAAAAAAAATTAAATTCAAAATTTTCAATCCATATATCGACAATCAAATAATATTTCTAAAATAACTTGTCATGAAAATTAGTACATTACAACTAGAAAATCAGCACATCCACCTAAAGATCAAAATATAGAGTCTCGACCCAAAAGCAAATTAATGCAAGCATTTGAGGCCTAGAAATGGACAATGCTATATTAAGGATTGACACCACTTCCATTTACCCGTGATCTGTCCATTTGCCCATGATCAGGACTCACCTTCAACAAAACCTCTCTATAGAATTCTTTCCTGAAATTTAATTTCTAAAGCTTATGGGCTATAATTTTTTAAACCTTAAATGCTTAATATTCAGGGAAGAATTATGTAGAGAGGTTTTGTTGGAGGTGAGTCTTGATCACAGGCAGATCATCAGAATTGGCAACACTATAATTTACACAAAGGATCATTTCTCAAAAAAAAAAGAAGCAAATGGACCCCAAATTTGCACAAATGATTATTTCTCAAATGGACATCAAATTCGATCATAATCACTGGTAAATGGACACCAAATTTGCACAAATGATTATTTTTCAAAAAAAAAAAATTGCACAAATGATCGAAACAAAAGACCTAGAAACAAATAAAATCAGCATACCTGTGGAAAACCTTATCAGATCAGAGGAGCACTTGGTAAGAAGATGCGGGGAGCCGGGTAGGATTTTTCGCGGTATTGAATCGAGGATTGGAGAGAAGCCGGTGTTCGTACAGATTCAGACGTGGTGAGGGAATGCAAGGGTTTCCCTTCAGAACGTCGCCACCACGTATCTCGCCTTCACCATCGCCATGGAGGATTTCGAGCTATTCAGTTGGAGGAGATCGGGGAGGAGGTTGGAAGGGATTGATGGTATGTGTGTCCTAAAGGATATTTAGGGGTCATAATAGTAAATGTTAAAACTTTAATGTTATTTTCTTTATTTTGATAGACCCGAGGGTCAATTTGGGAAAAACCTCTTTTTTTTTACAAGCCCCTCCCGCCCCCTCTCTCTCTCTCTTTCTTAATAACCACTTAATTTGTTGAGGGAGAGCTGAGGACAACATCATACCCCATGTGCTGCAGTTGCTCCCTCCTTTGTAACATGTGTTATTTGTACTAGCTCATAAATGACAAGTTCTTATTCCGCTAACCCAAACATATAAAGAGGAGGAAACAAAAAAATCAGGATCCACTTCCATTATAAAGTGATGGTAGCGGGTAGATTCCGCTAAGCCAAACATAGCCTAAACGACTCTGTCCTATAGCCAAATGGCATATACCATATTCAAAAGAAGTGGAGACAATAAAAATCGATGATCACTACACATCTATAGATAGTTGATAAAGATAGGATTATAATGGTATGATAGTCATCACATTTGGGTTTGGTCATGCACACTACACATATTACTAGGGCAGTTCATTTAAAAAAATATCCATCTTACCCTTGAGCGAATCAGGCCTTAGGATGAGGGCAATTTTAGTCCCGTCGTAACCTCAGCCCATTCCGTGTAGGACGCCGTCTATCTCCACTGTTCGCATTACTGCCGCTTGCTTCCTTCCTCCTCTCCCTCCTTACTCCTCCTTGCTACTCCTACACAGTCATTTCAAACCTATCCCCTATGCATTCGACCATTGAATGCCGAGTGCCTCTATAACTCAGTTGGCCATCAAAGACCGAGTGTTCAACGGTGGACAACTGTATTCTAGATGCACTCAGTCTCCAATAGACTTGGAGGAAGAAGAAAGAAAGAGGAGGAAGAGGACAAAGGGGGAGGTGGAGGAAGAAGAGAAGGGAGGACGCTGTCGTTGGCGGTGAGCTAGATGGGACCGATGACGATGGATGGGTGGCGACCTGTACAAGTTAGGCAATGACAACAACGAGCGTCGACCTGCACATGCCTTGCAATGGCAGTGAGCACAAGCACTGAAAGGAAGGGAGAGCAGAAGGGTGTGGGCTACCCTTGAACCGAGAATGTGTAGCTGCTCCTGAAAGCTGTGCTGTGCCTAGTAAGATGTGAAGTGCTTTTAGCCTCACTCATCACATTTTTGCAATGTGCTGGAGGAAGTAGTTTTTTTTCTTGAATTTTCATAAATGCTGATCTCTCACTTCTCTCAGTTCTCTCTGATAAATAAGCCACTACGGTAACCGGTAGAGCGCCTCAGTGACCGGTTGAAGTCGGTTATCATGGCACCTGGCCAATAGAAGGCAACCGGGTACGACAAGGTAGAGGCGGTGGCTTGTTAACTCGGGGGGTGGCGAAATCAAAATCACAGCATCTGTCTAAAACTCACCAGCTATCATCCCCACTTCACCTCTGATTTTTCTCTCCCCATTTCCTCTCCGACGAGCTCTAGGGTTAGGGTTTGCCACCCCTTCCTGTCGGAAACCGTGAATCCATCCCCTCGCCCTTCAAATTTAGGGTTAGGGTTTCTGATCTCGGTCGCGTTCCCATTCATCTCCGGCCGCCGCCGTCGTCGTCGAAATCTCGGCCTGCGATTCCCCTTCGGCACTCTTCGGTGTCCTCTAGAGAAACCCTGATATCCCTTCATCTCCGCGCTCGAAATCCGCGGTTCGGGCCTATACATAGCCCCCCCGCCGGGCTCCCTTGTCATCGATACCCAATCCACCTTTCGAAGTTCTCCCGGCCTAGGGTTAGGGTTTTCTCGCGAGAATGGGTGGAAGAGCAGTTGTTTCCGACGATGAAGGTGATAAATTGCTGCTCTTTCGATTATCTCTTCATGGTTTCGATAGCTTCCCCCCCTTTAATTTTGTTTAATGTGCAGACGAGATGGAGGAGGAAGACAATGAACGAGGCGTGGGCAAAAGCACTGTTGATATCGGTGATAGGGACGACGACGAGGAGGACGAAGAAGGTAAGATTTTTGCTTAGGAATGGAGTCGAACTTGTGATTTGGGGATTCTAGGGTTTGGGCCTCAAGGGAAAACTGAAATTGTTGTTTTGTGGTGTGGTGGCCTATGAGCAGAAGAGGGTCAGGATGAGTACGAGAAGGACGGCTTTATAGTGGACGACATCGAAGAAGAGGAGGATGAAGAGGAGGAGAAAGCGGACAGCGATGAGGACAAGCACAGAAGGAAGAAGAAAAAGCGAAGGTATCGAGTTAGCTGTTGTCGTCCATCTGTTGAGATGTATCTTTCGTTCTGTGAAAACTCCGTTTCGGTTTCTTATGTTTCTGATTAACACAATTCAGGGAATCCGAGAGAAATTATGTTCTCGATGAGGACGACTATGAATTGCTCCAGGACAATAACATCACTGGCTTCCATAGACCGAAACCCGTATGGATTTTAAATTTTCGTGCTCACTGATTTCTTAGTTATTGCTTTTATGTTTTTTTTTTCTCGAACATGGATGTAGTTCTTCATACCTGTAATTTGATGAAATACGAGTAGGGTAGCAAATTTAAGCGCTTGAAGAAGGCAGGCAGGGATACCGAGGTGGAGGACCGGTCTGGTTTTTCTGATGAAGAGGAATCTGGTAGGAACAGTAAGGGCGGCCGGACTGCTGAGGAAAAACTCAAACGCAGTTTGTTCGGTGATGATGAAGGTGGTTAACTCTGATCCTCTTCTACTTCCTTGCTTAGTTTATTATTGGTCTGATATATTACTGGGTTTTAATTGTTCATTGTGTTGTCTGCAGCGGCGCCGCTGGAGGATATCGCTGAAGAAGAGGATCAACCGGAAGAGCAGGATGAAGATATCATCGGCGAGGAGGATGAAATGGCAGATTTCATTGTTGACGAGGAAGATATTGATGAGAATGGTGTAGTAGTGAAGTACGAACAACCTTCCATTAAATAATGCCATTATCTCTACTCTCCTTTCTGATACAGCTTATAGTAACCGCCAAGTTGCTCATTGTAGGAGGAAGAAAGTGAAGCAAAAGAAGTCAAGGCAAGCGTCAGGTGTTTCATCATCTGCACTACAGGAAGCTCATGACATATTCGGCGATGTTGATGAGCTTTTGATGCTTCGCAAGCAAGGCAACCAGGGGGAGTGGGGGGAGAAGAGGTTGGAAGACGAGTTTGAACCATTTATTCTCTCAGAAAAGTATATGACACCAAAGGATGATGAGATACGTGATAACGACAAGCCTGAGAGGATTCAGGTAACAATACTCTGCTGTATGTGCCTTTTGATTGGGCACTATAGGCTTCCAACTTGCCGTCGAAGTCTGAATCTAGTTTTAATCTTGGAATTCGTTTCCTCATGCAGCTATTTGAGGATATTACTGGGAACTTTACAACGGAGGATTCAGCTATTGAAGAGGAGAGTGCCTGGATATATAATCAACTTGCTACCAGTGCCATTTACTCACTACCTGGCATGGATACAATAATCAAAGAAATCAATAAGGAGGAAATTGGAATTGTCTTGACTATGATACACGTACGGGATTATGATGTAAGGATCTCTCCACCTCATAATTGCAAGGCAGGCAGTGTAAATGAACTAAATGCAAATTTGTCTAAAATATGGTTGATTTCTAATATTTATGCTGTTATCTTTTAGATTCCTTTCATTGCAATGTACCGGAAGGAATTTTGCTCTAGTCTTTTGAAAGATCCAGAACTAGACATGCAAGAGAGTGAAGAAAAAACGGCTAAAATGAGGTGGCATAAGGTACCGAGGTTTTGCAGTAGAGTAACCTTGACAAGAGAATCATTTTGCATTAGCTTCGTTTTCTTAGCTGTCGAAGTAAGCATAAGAGAAACTGCTGTTTCTTTTCAGGTGCTTTGGACAGTTCATGCATTGGACAGGAAATGGTTGCTACTTCAGAAGCGGAAGAGTGCTCTTGACGCGTACTACTTTAAACGCTTTAAAGAGGAAGCTCGAAGAATCTATGATGAAACAAGACTTGCATTGAATCAACAACTTTTCGAATCAGTTATTAAGGATCTTAAAAATGCAAGATCTGAAAGAGAGGTTGATGATGTCGATGCAAAGTTCAATTTGCATTTTCCTCCTGGTGAAGTCGAGATGGAGGGAGGACAATTTAAAAGGCCGAAGAGGAAGTCCTTATATAGCATTTGTTGTAAGTCTGGGCTATGGGAGGTTGCCAACAAATTTGGTAGCAGTTCCGAGCAATTTGGATTGCATCTAGCCTTAGAAAAAGTGGTATGCATGCTTATCTGGCTTACTTTTATTTGTTGAGCAATTGTAGATAGAAGATAATCATCCCTAACGTTTCCATTATCTGTAGAGGTTGGATGACGTGGAAGATGGAAAGGAAACTCCTGAAGAAGTAGCTGCCAATTTTACATGTGCAATGTTTGAGACTCCGGAAGCTGTACTTAAAGGTGCTAGGCACATGGTATGAACTTGATGTATGTTGTATTTTGGGGTTGGATATATATATGTGATGTTTCTTCCATAAACTCATACAAACTATGTTAATTTTTTTAAAAAATGCTCCATGGTGCTTTATAGACCTTGCCTCCTTTCTTTTGTTTTCTTCATTGTCGCAGGCAGCAGTGGAGATCGGCTGTGAGCCAGTTGTGAGGAGGCATGTCCGCAGTGTTTTTATGGAGACTGCTGCTGTCTCAACAAACCCTACTCCTGATGGAAATTTGACTATAGATACATATCATCAACTTTCAGGTGTGAAATGGCTATGTAACAAGCCGATATCTAAGTTTAATGATGCACAATGGCTACTTATTCAGAAAGCCGAAGAAGAAAAGCTCCTTCAAGTTACAATAAAATTGCCCGAAGATGCTCAAAAAAAATTATTTGATGATGCGAATGAGCATTATTTAAGTGAATGTGTCAGTAGGTCAGCTCAGCTCTGGAATGACCAAAGGAAAATGATCTTGGAAGACTCGTTTTTGACTTACATTCTTCCTTCAATGGAGAAGGAAGCTCGATCACTGTTGACATCTAGAGCAAAGAATTGGCTCCTAATGGAATATGGAAAACAGTTGTGGGATAGGGTTTCTGTTGCACCTTATCAGCGGAAAGAGAAGGACATTGAAAATGACTATGATGATCAATCTGGCTTAAGAGTATTGGCTTGCTGTTGGGGGCCTGGAAAGCCAGCAACTACTTTTGTTATGTTGGATTCAGCGGGAGAAATGGTGGATGTGTTGTATGCTGGATCGATAAGTGTTCGGTCCCAGGCTGTTGCAGAGCAACAACGCAAGAAAAATGACCAGCAGCGAGCCTTGAAGTTTATGACAGACCACCAACCACATGTTGTCTGCTTGGGAGCAGCAAATTTGTCTTGTAGACAACTGAGGGATGATATCTATGAGGTATCTCAGTCATTTCCATATTATTGAATTGAGTAAAACGCGTTATTGTTGAATTTATTATTCTTATTTGTGACCATTGTATGCTTTTACACTATGAAGGAAACTTGAATACTTTCTTGTAGTTTGCAAGATACAAGACAGGCCGCTTGATTCGTAGTAATGCTTGCTCTTTTTTTTTTTTAAGTAACGAACTTGTTAAGGTAGGACTTTGAAGAACACAGTATTTGGTACCTCCAGAGCTTGCCGATGATGCTTTTGCCCTTTCTCCTTTGTTTCCATTTTTGTCTCCTCCCCTATTTTCTGTGTCCTGACACCGCATTCTGAACCTCTGATAGACCTGGTTGATTTTAGTGAGATTGTTGCCTTATGATGGCTTGGCTCTTGCTAAGGTCCGTACTCTTGCTAAGCTCCCTAGCCAAGTCATTCATTCATATACTACTTGACTAAGGATACTGGAAAATCTGATAGGTGGTTAAATTTAGACCATGAAACTTGTCAAGCCTTAACTTCCAAAATAGAACATTTCCCTCGTGGAATTTTTGAGTCTAAATACTTGGTAAATAATAATTCTTGTTGTATATTTCTACAGCTAGCTACATATGGAAGTAATATAACTGCCTCCAGTTGTATATTTCTACAACTGAATAAATCTTGTTTGGCTTTTAGCTCGACAATTGTATGCCGAGGTGTTGTCCGTTAATCTCATATATGTGCATATTCTTTGAATTCCTCCACATCAATAATTGTTTTCTTCTGTTTTTGTTTGAGCTTTAACTCGATAAATGAACGATTAAATACTTTCCTTAAATCTCATGTGCACGACAAAGGAATGTTGTTGCACTCTAGCTCTTTGGCCTATAATTATGCCATATAGATGTATTCAGGTCCCTATATATAATCTTATCTTCTACGGTTCTATCCTCTTCAACTAGACTTTGTCCTAGTATGTGGGAACCTTGGAGGATTGCTCCTTGGTTTCATGTAGAGCTGGCAATTTTGGACTCGACACGGTACCCGAAATTAGCTTGTCTGGGTTAAACGGGCTTGGGTCGTAAATGGGTAACCTGTTTAA